>RJWH01008470.1:0-30178 GCA_004363575.1 Solenodon paradoxus
TGGATTTTTCCACCATATTAGTAATATAGCAAATATTAGAGGGAAAGAGATAGAGAGGGAAGGAAGGAGGGAGGAAGGAAGGAAGGAATTAAGGGCAGAATTGCATGTTTCTTACATTCTATGTCCTAGTGAAATTTTGGACATCTGGAAGGTGCTTAAATACTTGTTTGTATGATGAATAAATCTGTAGAAAAACTGTGCACTGTGTCAGAAGAAAAACAAATGAGGAGAAACAAGATATAGAGGAGAAAAGAGACTTCTCTTACTTCCAACCTAGTATGTCTGAAACTAACTCTTCAATTTAAGACTAGAGTAACCCGGAGGGTGAGCTGAGGCGAGCATGTCACCTGGTACAGTTTGGGATTGCTTCAGGCAGTCTGACAAATGGGATTTTGCTCTGTTTCCTCCAGGGGTAATCCACCCGAGGCCAGGCATTTTTAAAGATTGGATTTTGAAATAAAGCTTTGCACCTGGGAATGTACTGAGGCAGGAGCCCCTGTCCCTACTCTGCTACCATTCTAGTGCGTGAGTGTGAGACTTTTCGAATGAGATATGAAAGCAAAGACAACAAACCCTGCAGGATAATAGTCTCTGAGGACCCTAATAACAGCCATTTTTAAAGCAAAGCCTGTGGACTCCTATATCCATAGCTGCTCGTTTAAGATGCATTGCGATGCAGCGGACCTGAAAACACACTCCTTATCTACCTAGAGCAACCAGGCTCCCAGCCAAGCGGCAGTCCTCAAATTAACTTTTGTTTCTCTTGGGCTGACAACTCTGCTGCTTTTAAAAGTACTGCAATGGCCACATACAGAATAGAAAAAACAGTCACACCCCCTGTGAATCTGTACCCAATTGCACTTCCTGAGCTAGTGAGGAACCTCTGGAGGTTAGACTAGAGTCCTCTTAAGGCCAAGATGCTGGGTCCAATTCCTTCAGATGAGTGCCTCTCAAAAACCTCCATCAGAACGGATGATTCTGTTTTGTTTTGCTCGTTTTCATTTCCAATCCGAAATAGACTGATACTTTCATAACATGCCTTAAAAATGGATTCCTTTTAAAAATTCCAAAGATCAGACACACAAGGGGCGAGTCTATGTTGTAAAAAAGATTAGATTGCTGTAAACCTTTCCAGAAGTTTACTGTCAATTTCTGCTCTCAGGGCGTGTGCACGGGGCGTGCACGTGTTTTCGTGGCCACAAGTTTCACAGGTCATTTAGGCCAGCTAAGCTAAGGGAGTTTCACTTTTTGTCTGTCTATTTTTGTTGTGTTCAGCTTCTTTAAAGCAGCAACACCTTTCCCGAATATCCATATATATAAAAGTGCATTTAAGGGGTTTTACATATATGCCTTCCTTCTTCAATAATGTTTACCGGACACAAATCTGCCTTCTCTGCCAGTTCGGGCTCATCGTCATTACATTAATGCTTCTCTTTTGCTTTGCTGTGTGTGAGTTGATGCCTGGAAGGGCCAATAATAGAGAGAGAGCTCTTGGTCTCCATGGTGACCCTGGTCAACTCGGCATGCCCAGGGTTCTCTTTACACCTTTCTGGTTCTCTGTCAGGTGGCACGTCTTACTCCTTTTCAGTTTGCCCGCAAGAAGAATCCAATTTTGGCTCTTCCCTTTCTGACCTTTTAAGTTCTTGAAAATCAGATCATCTGCTCCCCCTTCCCCCTTTTTTCATATCTACCTCCCTTCAATGAGGTAAAATGTATTAGTAAAAAGGAACTAATTTCCTTACCATCTCAGAAAAGATTACAGCGGCTGTGTCTAGAATGAATTTATGAGGAGATCTGGTCACTTATTTTTATTCTTTTTGCATTTTTAAGTTTTGAAATCCTGAGCGCTATTCAAGATAGGGACATTATCATTTGCTGAGTTCTGTTTTAGAGACAAATGATTCCATATGCACAGGAAAGAAAATATGTAGGTATTATTATCTACAATATTTTGGAATTGTATCATAACCTTTTGTTTGGATAATAAACAGGGTATAGTACTAATTAATTCTGGGCATATGTCTTCTTTATTTTTCTTCTGGTAAAAATTGTGTAGCTTTCACCTTCTTTCCCCATTGTCTTATTACTTATAAACACAATTCTCCTTGACATACTATATAATGTAGTATGATATATAGAGATATGTATAGACACATTGCAGTATGACATGCACATTTAATACTGGAACTGTTTGCCATCTTTTCTTTGTACTTTTCTTTATACACTTTCATCCTCAGTGGTTTCCTCAAAGGAGATCTTTGTACTAGTCAGTTTAAGGTCCCAGCCTGTGGTCAACCTAGTTCTCCATGATATCCATCTTTTATTTCAGTCAGTTGTACAGTTGAGAGTCTCTGCTCATAAATGAGATTTATTCCCACCTGTCACCATTTCCATACTCTTTTTCCCTCCATATCTCTCAACCCTACCCTTCAAGGCTCAAACCAAACCCCATGACGTCACAGAGTCTATTGATATCACTTGATTTGCACATTGATTCTCTAATAAAAGAAACCCCTTCATCGCCTATTGCGCATTAAAAGCCTTGCTACGTTCTGGGCATCATTCAAAGTACTTTACAAAAGTTGATCCATGTAATATTCAAAACAACCCAGCAGCTAGAAATCATTGTTTTTTATCTAGTGAAAGCAAAGAGATAAAATAAGTTTCCCAGTGAAGTAGCTAATAAGAGAAAGAGAGGGGGAGACTCTTTTATAGTACTTCAACATTAGTTTTTTCTGGAGCATGAAAAAGGGAATATATGAAAGAAGACTTTCTTCTCAGAGAAAAAGAAAGTATGAGTATCTAGGAAAGAGGATACCCCTTATACCAAAATCAGTATTCTATGAACAACTTGCTTACATAATATCTGAACTTTTTGGTATTCACAGCTTAGATTTGCTCCATAATCATATAAAACTTTAGACTCTGTGCTTCTTGGGTGGAGGGGGGCTACACATTTTCCATTTGCCCCCATTTTTAAAATTATTTTTGTGCTCTCCTGCTGCATCAGATGTGTCTGTCCTCTGTTTCAGATCTGTTTAAAGGTCCCCATATTAATAAGATCATAAAGTTTGGGTACTAAAAACAATGTTACTTCTCATTGTCTGTGAACAGTGCTAGATTTTCTGAAATTTAGACAGTTTTATTAACAGGAAAATTTAGAAATGAATAGGAAAATCTCATAGTGCGGCAATTAACAGGACTCGCAAGAACTGGACTGCCTCGATTTGAAATCCGCCTGCATAGTTTATTAGCTGTGTGACCTGGGGCAGATTTACTTAACCTATTTGTACTTTCCTTCTCCTATATGTAAAATGAAATAATAATAATAATAATAATAATAATAATAATGCTTACCTCTGCGGCTTACTCAAGAGTATTGAATGAGCGCCTATCAATTCAGTGCTTTGGATAATGACTAGTATTTAATAAGCCCTTTAAAACATTTTTAGTAAACCTTATATATGTCGTTGCTGTTGCTGCTATTGCTGTTATGTATCAAATGCCTTTTTTCCTTTTTATTAGTTGATGTGCTTCCTAGAGAATACAGTCACAAAAGGAAGAGAAAAATTAGATAGTACACAGTAAGCAGAGTGAAGAAGGCTTGAGTGATCTGTCTTGTTAAATCAGAAGTGAAATAAAATTTGTTTCCCACTGAATTTTATTTTAATGTGTCTCAAAATTCTGTGACAGATATTTGATCAAGAGTTTCCATTAAAAAGTACTGATTTAAAGAATTAATAAGTTTAAACTGCCCCCCCCACACACACACACACACAAAAAAGCCAGTGGTCCACCAAACATTCTCCTTTCCTTCCAGGGATTTTTATGCTCCACTGTTATCATTAACCAGTTTTGGGTTGGTTTTTTTGTTTGTTTGTTTTTACTATAAGACCTAAATGGCCAATTGAAGCCAAAAATTCTGAGATCACTCTTCCACCACTGACTGAGACTGGGGTGTCTATTCATTTACTTTTCTGAGCTTTCTGGATAGATTTGGTGACCTTGACAGTGCCAGCTGCCTTCTTGTTCACTGCTTTAATGACTCCCAAATAGCCATCTTAACTCATGTTAAAACTACTTCTAAATATCTGTAAAAAAAATTTTTTTTATCCAAATTGGATACCCTCTGAGAACTCCATGCCAGCCTCCTGCTTTTCTGTTGTCTCTAAGTCTAAGGTTAATCTGAAGGTAAATGTCCTCATGGTAGCTGTGTGCAACTGTGATTGTGTCTTCCCCACCTACTTGCATTGAAAAATCTCTACTACAGCATGTCAGCCTTCTGGTCCTCACCAACACTCATTCCGGGTTAGATCTATCTGCCTGAGTCCCATAGCTTTAAAACCTCCCTACCAGTCAGCCATCCCACAGGAACATGGCCAAGCTTTGCTTATGCTGATATGTCAAATCTACCTTGATATAGCTCTTAGAGGCAAAGGAACAAATTCCTGATAGAAGAATTTCTGTCTTTGAAGCAGGAATATTTGGTAGAAAGGAGACTTTTTCATTGTAAAGAGGTTTTGCTCACTGGTGATCCCAAATGCCCAATTGTAAAATGAGAAGTGAAAAGAATAGTCATGATTCCATTTTTTATTCAGAATAAATCCATCCATGTGAGTAAATTTTTAATTGAAAACAGTAATGCTGTCTGTTTTTTTTCCCTTCAACAGTTGTTTCCCCCCTTTATTAGTATAACTCTGTTCAGTTTCAGTAACTGCTGTTTATCACAACCAATGCTTATAGCAAAGGGGACGGTGGAGATTAGTATGTGTTTCACAGGAGCAAGAGGAGGAGGAATAACTAAAGTAACATCTGCAAGTGCTGCTTAGTCTCAGTGGTCCTTTACTGTATGTGTATCCTTTGTCTAAACCGTGATCGTGACCTACAAAAGTAGTACTGAGCTAACAGTTAGCTTCCTGCTGACACTAAGACTTTACTTCAACCACTTCTGAATTGCCAGGGGGAGAAGATTTTATTCCAGCATCTATGATGTTTGGCAGGAAATTCTCAACAATATTTTTTTAGTTGGTAACATGAATGAATTAAAGAGTGCCCACTAGATTTTAGGAAAAATAATGACCTAATTATCTCTTGTAATCCAAGTCTAAAGTTCCCCACAGTGCTAAGACTAGAAAAATTATCAGTCCCCAATAAGTACTGGAGTACTGATTTTATATTCCTTTCTTCGTTGATACACAAAGATATTTATATTCAGTACAGTTGAAAAGGACGAAGATGAAAACTAGAAAATTCATGAATCGACATCCTATTTATGCTTGGGAAAAGCTCTCAGTAAAATGTGGATGACTGATATATGTAGTGTTAAGGAACTACTCACTGAGACTGGACCTCCGCTATAAATGCAGGCTAGAAAATGTAAATGTACTACCATGTATATGCATGTTAACATAGAAAGAGGATTATATTCATCAAAATATCTTATGTTTTTGAACAACTAAAAGCCTGGTTTTCATGCCCTACATGTGTATGCCAAGGCCAACTGTTAAGTAGTATAGAGATCAAAGGCAGCAAGGAGAAAAGTGTGAAGTCAAAGAAGTGGGAGCATTAGCTGAATAACTTGGATCTGTTTGGATCTTGCTCCTGGATTATTTAGGTAAATTCACCTTACATGTAACCTTACATGTAGGCACACAAACAGAAAATAGAGATGTATCTGATCACATTCTGTTCTGCAAGAAGCCCTATAGAGTTTTGCACTACATAAGCTCATTTCAAAAGCAGTCTATTCTCTTCTAGAACAAGCCTGTTTGGGCATGGGAAAGAGAGAGATTCTACTCAATCTGTTCTAGTCTTTCTATCCTTTCAACTTGCACTGGGGTTCTATCCGTATTCTCCCGCCTGTCTTCCAGTTGAAGAGAATGGGGCAGAATTCTCTTTACAGTCCTTCTGTAATACTTCGACTGCCAAAAATGGTGACAGGAGACATTCACTGACCATCTACCTTACTTCAGGAGCATTCCAAATTCTGCATCTAAGAGTCTGTGACTGAAAACACGGGTCAGTTCTTCAGAATTTCTCTCATGTTATTGCTGCCACCTTCCCCCTTACTTTAGAAAGGTAACTGAATGCAGCTTGAGAGAGAAAGAGAGATGGAGGGAGGGAGGGAGGGACAGAAGGACAGGAGGGAGAGAGGAAGAGAGGGAGGGGCAGAGGCAAAAGCTTCTAGTTACGCAGATCAATCCAATTGTCGGGAGCTTCAGAATGAATTTTTAAACTTGTTGAACAGAAGCATACAAATCTTGAAAAGCAAGTCAGATAATGTACAAAGCCTCCATTCATTGTGTAGGCAGAAAGGAATGCTGGTACCCAGCAGCTCTCTGAGGAATGTTTCTTTGGCTTTGACTGTTCTCTGGGAACGAGGAGGGAAACACATATATAAAATGAATTTATAATGTCTCTGGCTTATAATGGTAAAATGATAAGAAAAGTTGGCTGTTTAATACAAACTGTCAGTTGCATATTCCAGGCCTCCTCCCTTGGAGGTCCCTCCCACACCCACAGGCCTGGCTACCGTTTAGTGGGGAGGACAAAGTGGCTGTTTATTATTATTGACTGGTGAGCCCTGTGCTCTGAAATTCATTCTGTCAACAGAATGTAAGCAAAGTTGGCATTTTAAAGCAGGGCTCTTTCCGTCGCTGGTTTTTTAAGGATTGCTATGCAACAGGATCAGTGCTGTAGACCCCGGTTCAAGCTGAAAATGTTACACAGGAAGACATATCATGTAAAGGTCAGATTCTTCTCCTGCGATACTTTTCTTGATCTTTGTAGAAACCCGTGAGGTTGAATGCATAACCTCTTACCAAGGTTCAGTGGATTTTCCACCTGTCCAGCCTAAAATACGATGGTCTTTTAAATGGGAAATCTTGCTAACGAATGTATGATGCTGTCGATGTAGGGTGCTGTAAGACCCAGGTGAACTTAATTTCTGTTGTCAAGTAAATTCTTTCCTGTGTTAGAATCTCATTTATGTGCTGGAGCTTGAGACTAAGCATAACCTTGTTTATTACCCTCTCCATGCGTTCATGGTCAGAGTCAAGTCTACAGATTATAACATGCATGGAAATTATGACTTGCTCCATAGTATAATGAAATAATTAGCACGGTGGTACACTCTATCAGGGAATTTTATTTCCTGTCACTTCCATAAAACAAAACAATATATTTTGTCCATTGACTTGAAGATAGAACTTATGAAGTGTATAAATTAGAAATATATTCTGTTCTAATGTATAATCACAGGAATAAATGGATGCTAGCTAACAAGATGCCCATGTCAATCTACATAATAAAATGAAGAGGTAATACACCAAGAAAAGTGACTTGGAGGTGCTTCTTCTTAGTTGATCCTTCTGAGACTATTCGTTTATTTTTTTTAATGAGTCGTTTATTTTTTGCATTTCTCCAAATTCAAATTCAGAGCAAGTCTCTTTTGCTTGGTAATTCTTTGTGTGTTCTTTCCCCTGCTGCCCTGTAGGACCTTCAAGGAGAAATTGAAGCTCATACAGACATCTATCACAACTTGGATGAAAATGGCCAAAAAATCCTGAGATCCCTGGAAGGTTCGGATGATGCACTTCTGCTACAAAGACGTTTGGATAACATGAACTTCAAGTGGAGTGAGCTCCGGAAAAAGTCTCTCAACATTAGGTAGGAAAACATTAGGAACAAAAAGGCCAGGCATGAATTAAAATGGCAAGATTTCCCTCATTGTTCTAGCACAAGCAGCTGATATCTCATATGTTTATGTAAATCACCCAATTTTAGAATGATTCATTTTATTTTGAATAAATGAATCATTCATTTGCTTGGTATGGAGATGATACTTGAGGGTTCAGATCAGATTAAAATGGTGATGTTTTATAACCACAGGAGAGAATGCATATTAAGACATTAGAGTGAATTTAAATGAGGAGCATAGCTATCCTAACTTCAGAGAGAGCTCTCTTGGCTTATCACAGGGTTAGTTAAAAAGCGATCAAATTAACGTATGTTTATTATGAAAATCTTGCTTCGAACGTACTCTACATGCATAATAGAGGATATGCTTTAAATACCGTAATGCGTTGTAATAAACAGTTTAGGCGAGACCTCTCCATAGTTCCCACAGCTAAGGAGAGATGACAGTAACTTCCTCTCTTTGGCTTCTCAGATTTTGTTACCACATCCTCCATGAGCTAAACCTTTAGCTTCTCTGTTTGCACCTGTTTTGTCATCTGCCCCTTGCTGCGTGTCAGCCTCGTCTTTAGACGTTAATGACCGCATCTTGCCTCTTTTGCAAGGAGGGCAGAGGGAAGCTCTGGCTTTGCCTGTTTGGCAGTAGTTTAGTAGGGCGACGAAAGAGCAGAGCTAGGAGGTGAAATGCCCCGGGTCACCTCCATGACATAAGAAATCCAAGGAGACTGAAATTAAGTTTCCTGCTTTCAAATAGGTTGCTTTGCCTACTTCTCTTCTCTTGATAAGAATACTGTGTGCTTTCTGCTGTGTCTGGAAGTGGGAAGAGGAGGGATGTAGAAGGGGGCAAATGCACTTTCTAATAGTTCTAAAGGAACGCACTGCATATTAAGAGTAGTTCCTACTACTCAGAGTACAGAAGGGAGTCCTTTTCTTCTTCTTAATAGTATTTCTAAGTTATCCAAAATTTCGACCTACAGCATATTTACTTCAGTAGTGAAGAAAAAAATAGAGCTGGAAATGTATTCATTTGAGTGCACTCTTGTCTGCACTTAATAAGAAGTATTAACAGTAGCAACTAACATATGGCGTAGCTCATCCTGCTCAATGTCATGGGCATTTTACATTGTGGATCCATTGAATGCTCTCAGCAACCTTAAAAGATTTTCTTCTAAGCCTCTCTTTCCATTTGAAGAAAGTGAGGCACAGAGAGGTTGAATAAGTCCCTCAAGGCCACTTATTTAAAAGGAACAGATCCCACATCTGAACACAGTATTCTGACTGCAGAGTCCAAACCTGTCACCATCCTACTGTACCATATAGTATCAGGGAAGAAGGAAAAGGTAAGCCTCATCTAGCTTTTCCACATCAATCCCTGAAAGGATGAAGTAGAGAACCAGATTTCTAGGAGTGAAAAGGATATGTTTTTATTATTATATAGTTTTCCCCCCAAATTTGCACCCCAGCTTTTAAGGCTTTTGTTGTTATTTCCCATGTGGTCCACGGATATCGTGTTGTTGTATTGATGATGAATTGGAGGCAGCAATGAGCAATGGCATTTTCAAAGAGAAGGAGGCTCATCGGCTTCTCTGGACCTTAGACCCTCAAAGAGGTCCATGTATGTAATGACTAAGGCCACTTGCACGACATCTGTCATTCAGAAAGAATGACACCTGTAAGATGGAAAAGATACTGGTTGATCGCGAAAAGGAAGTTATTCCTTTTTTGTAGGAAAGGAAAGGAAAGGTGCTAGAACTGTTCAGAACATCAGTCAGTGCCTTTTCTCCCCTTGATGTGAACTTGATGAAATAAGAGGCGAATTGAAAGCGGCAAACAGCATGTCAGCCAGAATGTGGGCTCTTCATCCTCAGCAATTTCCCATATGCCAACCGCTGCAGTTTAATTCTTCCTGTCATTAATCAAGTAGAAAACAGTTACCTTATCTTATCTAAGGTGCCGCAAATTCTAGAATTTATATATTCAGATCATTGCTTTGGGCTCTTAAGTAGATCTTTCTAATAATGCAGGATGTGTTCTAAGCGCTCACTTTTGAAAGAAAATAGCAAAGAAATAAGTCTTCACAGCAAAGTGATTCCGTTTATTTCCTGACACTTGATTGAAATAAAGGTATCAGTCAATCCACACTGAATGGCAGAGTTCACTCAAGAGAGGCGCAATCCAGATAGTCATTTGGAATGGTTATGAAATGAGATAGATATGATAGATGAACACTGGAAGACTTAGAGACAGAACCGTTAATGACACTGATAAGCTTGCATTGCCAATCTAGTCAGTTCCTCCACCAGGGTTATTTTATAGTGAAAAGGCACCACAATTAAAAATCCGTTCCAGAGATATGATAGAAAAACAGCTCTGTGTTTTCCCAAGCCATAACATGTCATATTAACAAATGACATTGGGTTCATTGTTTTCTAAGGGCTTTCTGAAGCTTTGTTTGTATTTCCAAAAAAAATTAAACATTAGTGCTTAATTTCACTAATTAGGTGTCCATTTTTAATGAAGCATAAAGTTTACTTTGACTCCAGTTCATTTTGCCCTGTCCCAGTGTGGGCCACCAGCTCATCAGAGGTATCTTTGTGCTGCCTCTCCCCAGTCAATGTTCTGTTCTTTCCCTCCACTTATTTGCCTTCTGCCCTAGTCTTTTCTCTTCCTGTGATTATAATTCTCATTCAACTCTTTAATATAGCATCCTTGTTGATAGATTTGTCTGTGTTCCTTTATGTATTTAGACAATCCATGACACTTCGACAAGAATAGTCTTCCTTGAGCACTGCTTCTCTCTCATGATTCCTCTGGTCAAGAGCTTCAATCTTGTTAGTACCTGTATTTCACTTGTTCGTTCATTTATTTCTTCATTCGTAAATATTTCTTGTTTGCAGTGTATTAGGTGCCCCTCTAGGCAGGGAGGATCCAACCGTGAAAGAAACAAAGTAAACTCATTGTTCTCCTGAAGCTTTATGTTGTCACTAGACTCTGATGGACCTCGCTCCAGGGACTCTGCCTCATTAGCCCCTGCTAACCCTCCCTTTCTCTGTCCTTCCTTGGCCTCTGAGTTTTCCCCTCACCCAAGAGCAATCTACTTACTCCGCAACATGGTTGCCTTGAGCCAAGTAGACACTGCTTTCTAATCCATCCCTACTCTCCCACAATTTTCTCACTCTCCCGCATCCATATGTACATTGGCCCATCCTCACCCTTGGACCACCATCTCTCCTCAAAATTTCATTCCAAATTTTGGAATGAAAATTCCTTTCTCTGACTTTACTAGGTCTTGCTTGTGCTATTCTCATTTACATTTGATGGCAAGTTCCTTTAAGTATTCATGAGTTACTTCATAGGGCTATGCTTGCTGCCTTCAGCTAAATGAGATGAATACAAAAGCTCCAAGCTGTGAATAAAACAGTGAGGTATGGTGGAAAATGTCCTGACCCAGCAGTTGGACAACCTAGTCTCTCTTCTGGCTCTGTCACTACTTACCTCAGACACAGTCTGGGAACAAGTCACTTAATTACTTCAGATCCCGATTTCCTCCCTCACTGAAAGGAGAATATTTAACCAGAAACGTGGGTGGGTCTCTTCAAGTTCCTTCGTGAGTCTATAATTCTATTATCGTTAATTCTGCAATCACTCTTCATGAACCTAGGCAAATGAATGAACTTTTTCTACCTTGCTTTCTTATCTTTAAAGGGAACTGATTAAGTTCAAAGATACACTTTAAGAAAAAAAAAAGTAATATGTCTGAAACAAAATAATACTTTCATTAAAAGTGTCTAGTACTATTTCATAACTTAATTGAAGGAAAGTCTATGTCATATGCCATCCATTCTACATCATTATCATGTTGTATTTTGTCCAGGAGGTATAAGGAAGAGAAGTAAATGCTCAGTAATCGTTGAGTCCATCAAAGAAAACAATAGGTAACTGCTTTACGTGGGAGGGAAAATAAGGTGAAAAATTATTACTTACATATATATACACACATTAATACACACTCTCTCAGAGTTACCTATGACATTATCCAATATCAGGATGGTGATTGGGCAAAAACAGTGTTTCTCATTCTAAAATATTCCACAGCCACAAACTTTGGATTTTAATTTTGAAAATATCAATAATCTGAGAAGCAGTCAAGTGAATTTTTATATAAGAAATATGTATGAAGATTTATTTTAATCTGCCACCAGATTATGTTTTCCGGATCGTCATGTATATTATCAACCGAGACTCACATATATGTCGTCTATATAATTTCAGTAAAATTTATGTTCTGTAAAACTTTTATACTTGGGGAAAAACTCTAATTTTCCCATGTCTAAATAGAATGGTAAATGTTGTATAAAATATTCACATTTATGAAATTTTGAACATTAATTTGAGAGGGAAAAATACCAAAATCATGTAGTTCACAGCAGCGGTATAGCTCTTAAAGAATACTTGGTTTTAGAAGTTAGAATGCGTAGAGTTTCTACTCTAATGGAAAACAGAGAGCAAAAGGAGGCCACCTGTGATAAGTAACTTGGACTTTGAGTATCTCTGACCTTCTTTCTCTCAGTCTCGGAACGTTAATTATGTTTGAAAGCTGGAGTTCATGGCCCATCTGGAAAAAAATGTTTACTTCTCTTTGAGCTTAATTCTCTCTTTATTTAAAGCCCCACAGCACCCATTTTATTTCTGTGCTCCCGTATGATTTCCACATTCTTACTCTCTCTTTCTCTCGGCTTAAATGCTATCCTATTACACAAGGGTACCAAAGATATACAGGGATAGATCACTAGTTTTGTAAAGGAAGTCAAAGTGAAAAATGAATTCAACATAACACATTGCGCTGTAAGAATACATGACATTCAGAGTAAAGTTTTATTAAGGATTTCAAACTAGGCATCAACCAAATCACATTTGAAATATCTGTGTCTAGAGAAATAACAATCACTTTAGCAGCCCCTATAATTCTTAGAGTCCTGACACTGAAGAGATTCTTAAAGACCAAGCCGCATATCCCAACACACCTAAAGGTTCTGTGTATTACCCAAACATTACAAATTGTAGAAATTAGCTGCTTATTAGAGTTCAGTGCTAGCCTTGTTAAGTGCCGGCAGCCCCTAAGCTCTTGTCTTCACTAATAAAGATGAATAGAAAGTAGACAGAAGCTAAGTGTGCCCCTTCAAATCTCCTCTCTTATTTTCTGTTGAGTAAGTAGGGGTGAAAGGCATCTTTTTTGCCAATTAGCAAGAAGCCTTTTTGCTCAGAGATTCAAAACTTTTGGTGAAAAAACACTAAAGCTAAGGATCTCTTCATACAAGGCAGCTTTGTTAGTTCCGTTTCCCATATCTAAATATGACCGCTCCAGTTATGTGCTCCTGCACCTGTCTTCATACCTTTGCATCTCAGCTTCCACATTTGCAAAACAAGAGGGTTGAACAATAATATCCATGGTTCTTTTCAATCCTAACAGCCTATGATAAGATGAGGGGTAAAAAGATCATAACAAGTTAAAAAAATAAATAAATAAATAACCTTTTCAGCAAGAGACATTCTAAGTACAAATACAGGCTAATCACTTAGAAATATGTGGTATTCACTCTTAAAATAAAAATAGGATAGCTGCCTCCAACAAATACATTAGAAATGTGTCTTGAAAACTCTTTATATGCTTACATGACCAAAGAAAATGTTTTCTGAGCTCATGGTGCTTCATTGCATTTAGATCTCCAAATCATGTCACCGACAAATACCACCTTTGTCCTTAGAGACAGACAAGTAACATTTAGGGCACATAGGAAATGCTTTAATAAATTCTTAAAGAATGGTCATGAAGTTCCTCTGCTGAGTTGTAAAGGTTTCTGTTGAAAGGTCACATTCTTGTAAAAAATACAGAAATTCTGGAGGTAGAACCTAGGAGTTTGTGCTTCAAACAAGCTGCTCAGATGTTTCTTGTGCAAACTCGAGTTTGAGAACCATGGCTTTAGATTGGATATTTTTCTCAGTGGCTTTTTCAGTGGAAACTTATTAACTGACTTGCTCCTCTCTAGTTCTTACCCAGTGTCCGCTGTCCTTTATAAGCCTTTTGTGTAAGTTTTTGTTCTCGTATTACATCTTTCTTTTCACACTCATGCTTTAGCAAGGAACAGAAACCAACAGTCATTTGATATGTAGTTCAAGTGATCAAACATTCTAACAGGCTACTTAATATCATATCTCTGGAAGAGTCCCCTCACCTGACTCCTGGCAGATCTTTCTCATTTGCATTTGTGGTTCCAGGTCCTCCTTCTGTTTTGCTCCATTAACTCTCTTGACTGTGCTCTGTCCTTAGAGTCTAACAGCCTCTATGTCTCATGCCCTGAAGTTCCTCTTAGATCCTTCAGAACTGAAGTCCCAAAGTCTTAGCTATGTTTTTCTCTTCAAGGCTACACAAAGGGTTTCATTGACCTGATCATGATTAGTAGGCACCATTTCACCTGGAACAGGGTTGTAGCACTGCCTTCTGAAAGCCAAGAAGCAGCTGGAGTCCTTCTGGAAGTAGTCTGCCCTGCAGCAAAGCCTTCCTCAGACCTCCCCAACCCAATGAAGTTTGATGTCCTCCAACAGGTAGAGGAAAGCCAAGCATTAGACATCTTACATTTACTGTTATCAAATTCCCAATACCTTATTGGGACTTAGAGGTACTCAATAAATGTTGAGTAGTCTGCCCTGCAGCAAAGCCTTCCTCAGACCTCCCCAACCCAATGAAGTTTGATGTCCTCCAACAGGTAGAGGAAAGCCAAGCATTAGACATCTTACATTTACTGTTATCAAATTCCCAATACCTTATTGGGACTTAGAGGTACTCAATAAATGTTGACTTAATCAGTGTCTCTTCCCCCATTTTCTGCTTCTCCATCTTTGGAATATGCTCCTCTCTAACTACCTTTCAAAATGCCCTCCTTGACAGCCTCTTTCACCCTTAAGGGGGGACCAAGCTGTAGATTCCAGACCCCCCAGGGAATCCCAGTAACCAGTAGTCACGATATGCTCTTAAATAGCTAAAAATCTTACAGAGAAAATTCTCACTTTGGCTGATCATGGAAAAATGATAACTGAAAGAGGAGGAGGGAGCAGAAGTATAAAGAACTGACCTTGACACTCTGTGCAATCTGCACTGTTATATTTATGGAATTTCATGATTCATTTCTTAGATAATAACACCCTTAAAGTTTTAAACAATTTAATTTCTCTGATGGAAACTCTTTCATTTTTTTCTGAATTTAATGTTCATATTGCTCACAATAGAAAGACAATTCTGACAATTTGGAGAAGTAGGAAGATGAAGGAACAAATCACCTATAAATCCACCTCTGCATAATCAAGTATGTGTGTGCAAATACACACATAAGCCTGGGAGAAAAATTGATTGTATACGTTATTGTAACCTGCTTTCTTGCTTAGCAGCTAACAGAGTGATCATTTCCATATGCATAAATATTTGCCCATTTCATCACATTGAACATTGCATTGGGTTCCCAGGATTTGCACACTGCCTTGTATGAATTCGCCATTATATATGTAACCAGTTCTCTAGTGTTGAATATTTAAGTTGTTTCTACTTTCAGCAATCAAAAGTGATGCTATAAATACATTTTCGTGCTTTTCCAGTTACTTTCTTAGTGTAAGTTCCTTGAATTTAAGCTTATAGGTCATTGTCTTTGGACATGTTAAAGTCTTTTATATATCATCAAATGGTCCTTCAGAAAGCTTGGAGCAATTTAATTGTAGTACATTGGTACTAGTTAGTACTGTTTGACTAAGGTCAGCAGAATTATATCTGAAATGTCAAGTTAAGTTACCAAATAGCCAAGGGAAATGTTACTCTACATGATCTTTTTACATTTCCATCTGTGCAGCATAGAGACTATCTTTGTATGATAGGCAGCATTAATTTTTATGAATTAATTTGTAATTGCTGGTGATATGTGAGTAATGCAACATAATTTTAGATTTACCTGAGGACAAAGCTTTGCTAACATTGTGTGTTTCCTCTTTGTTTTCTGGATGATGATCTATTTTATTAATTTAGCTTCTCATCCTCAAGTGAAATGTGGATTTTATAGCACAGATCACTCATGTGTATAGTCTTAAATGGCTTCTGTGAATTAACATGTTCTAAGTACAGTCGATGGTAAAATCTCTTGCCTAAATTATTCATGTTTGGGGGAGGCTTTCAGGCAAATGTCTTGGTTTTACTTTTCCATGTGAGTTGTTGTCTCAGTACATTTTACACAAAGGAAACAAAGTGGAAAATGTTGGAAGTCGGTGAAAACAAATCCCAGGTGCACACGAATAAAGAAGGGTAGAGGAAAAGGAGAAGCATATGGGAAGAGGAGCAGAAAGGAACACATGCCAGATGGAAGGAGTCGATGGAAGAAGCTGCCTAGGGTGTAGAAATGGAAAAGTCAAAATGTGGGGAGAGATCTTTCCATTTCTCAAAGCAGAAAGAATTCCAATACTAGCGGGAGTCACATGAAAGCTGAGTGGTTTATGTCAGTCACTGGTTCCAATTCTTTCTTCCAGAAACATTAAGAATCATTAACTGCAACTCTATGGGAAAGCAATCCATTCCAGGGAGTATTTCTTGCCAAAGTCTCAGAATTGTTTATGTGGGAAATTAATATATGGCTTAATCTTGCCTTTCCTAAAAATTGCCATCAGACTATCCCCAATTCATGGCTCTCAAAAGCAGGTAGCTAGGTTTTTATTGAGGATGGCTAAGAAGCCACCAGTAAGGTTTGTGTGTTTGTGTGAGTGGGTTGTTTTTTGTTTTTGTTTTTGTTTTTTGACATCATGAAACTAACCAAACCAACGTTCCTATGTACCTTTAATGGCGTTTTTCGAATCAGGTGTCCTCCTGGATACTCTGACATAGTTTGCTTCTGTTATTTTTCAGGTCACACTTGGAAGCCAGTTCTGACCAGTGGAAGCGTCTCCACCTTTCTCTTCAGGAACTCCTGGTGTGGCTGCAGTTGAAAGATGATGAATTAAGCCGGCAGGCACCTATGGGAGGCGATTTTCCAGCCGTTCAGAAGCAAAACGATGTACACAGGGTAGGACGTGCTTAAGCTTTGCGCCTTGCACGTGATGAAGCGTTCATTGATTATTTTATTATTTTTCATTTTTAATTTGTTTATTTTTATTGTCGTAATTATTCTACACATTCAAATAGTTTCCTATATATAGGTTCCCCATTTCTTAGATATATCTCAACACACCCTGCCCTCCACCACATCACCAAGTGTTCTTCCCCATTGTCCAGTGGGCTCCGCCACCATTCGCCCCCGCCCACCCCATTCCCTTTTGGTCACCTCAGTTCTGTTGCAGATGTTTCAGGTTTGGTTATGTTTCATCTGTTTCTTTGTTTTGTCTATTCACATTCAACCTAAGAGTGAGGTCATCTGGTATCTGTCTTTCTTCTTTCGACTTGTTTCACTGAGCATCATGCCCTCTGCCCCATCATCTATTATTTCAGAGTTGGTTTTGATTTAAATTCAGTTGACGAGAAATCTTCTTTATTCCTCTAGCCTAAATACATATTCCAATCCATTATACTTTAATTGTCAAAGTACCTACATTAATAGTATTCTTCCGGAAATTGCCCATCTCTTATAGCAATTTTTTAAGAAAAGGTTTTATTATGAAAATATTAAAGTTATACAAAAAAATTATAAGGGTTGTAGACAGAATTCTATAATGAACACTCACATACCCATCAAGGCTTCAAGAGTTATCATGTCACAGCCAGTCTTAATCTGTCCCTCCACCTTGTCCTGTCCTATGTTAAAGCAAATCTCAGGCATGGGTCATTTCATTCATAAATATTTGAGAAAGTGTGTCTAAAAAATAAGAGTTTGCTCTTTGAAAGTAACCACCGTGCTTCTCTAATACTTTTTAAATGTCAATAATATTATCATAACAAATACCCAGGCAGTATTCAAATTTCCATTTCTCATGTGTATGTTTCAATGTTTTCACACACTATTTATTTGGTTTAGTTTGGGGTTTGATTTAAATAAGAATTGAAATGAGGTTCACACATGTTACTTGGTTCGTTTGTCTCTTAAATACCATTTTTTTACTTTTCATTTTGAAGTCATTATAGATTCTCAATAAATTACAAAAATAGTACAGTATCCGAATATTTCACCGAAAGGTTATATCTTAAATAATTATAGAACAATAATGATGATCATTTAACATGCAATCAAAATAAAAATTTGCAGTTACAATAAATCTCAAGAGTAGCTGCAGTTAGAGTACAGAGTAGTCCAATGTGGCTAAGGGCTACCATATTGGACAGTCCAGTTTGACAGGTTTAATCAGATAGTTGTTTGTCTTTGTTTGATAAGAACGCTTCACAGGTGGTAGTATGTTCTTCCATCATTGGTAGGTACATAATGTCTTCTTTCCCTTTATTATATGTGTGTGTGTCTGTGTGTGTGTGTGTGTGTGTCTGTGTCTGTGTGTATGAGAGAGAGAGACTTTGCTTTGGCAGCTATTAATGATCATTGGCTATTGTTGCAATGTGATAATTGACCATTACTATCATTTGTTCTTTATTAGCTGGAGTACTTCCATGAAAAATAATGTTAACGCATACCACAGTTGGCACCCAGTAAAGAATAGGCAAGATAAATGTTTGTACTTAACCGATTTTCAAAATAATTAGTTGTTCTCTAGCATCAACCAACAGTGATCAATTGTTTCTTTTTCTTATTTTTCATTATATTTTGAAATTGTCTGCTAGGATCTGAGTGAGGAAGACAGACATTGATTCTGCTCACCTTCAAGACCCTAGTACCTAGCACAGTGTCTAACATACAAGGGATACTGATAAGTGTTTTTGAAATGAGAATAAGAGGTGCATGAACAGAAATGAATCACAGCAAACAGAGTAAATTACTACCAAACAACAGGAGCTTGATAAAATGGTGCTGCTTTTCTATGTTCAGCACTTGCAGGAAAGATCTCTATGGAGACGTAGCCAAAGGTGGTTCCTTAAAAAAAGATCAAGGGTTTATATTTCTCCAGAGAAGAGGATGCAGAAGATTACAAAAATGGAAGAGAATATGAGTGAGGACCCAGGAATCTTTATTAAAAAAAAATTGCCAGGCAAACTGGCAGCTGCTTTATTAACCTTTCCCCTTCATATAATTTAGAATATTAAATTAGCTTCTGTGATAGGGTGGTGTATAGAAGTGATGTTTTATTTTTCATTCTAACTTTGAATAACTAGTCCAAATACTTGTGCATGCAGAAGAGCATTCATTGAGAAAGATAAGCATTTTCTACAATGCACCACATGATACAGCAAAATGAGCATAGTTTCTACAGTTGTTGTAATTCTGTTCCATTTCAGAAACCAAAAAAGACGAATCACTGGACAAGTGACTAGGAGTCAGGAGACAGATCTAATTTTAATCCTCCATAAATTAGATTGTGCTGCTACTTTGTTCTTCAGTTTAAGATGAAGAATTGGATCCGGTTTTATGGTCCCTTCTGGTCAGCCTTATAAATATGCCTCACATGCCCTGATTCTTGGCTAACAGTGGTAACACCTTAGGACTTATTCTCTGGTCTCTTACTCAGGGTGGCCATGCTTTGGGGACATGGTGGCACTAGAGTTATGGGCAACCTGCACCAGACTGAAGGAAATGAATCCCCACTTGGCTACTGTGTATTTTCTGATACTCAACTATTAGCTTTCTTTGATGTATCAGCACTGCCAGCCCCGTGATAATTCTGTCTTCTCTACATTAGTTCCACTGCTTTTCTCTCTTGCCTTCTCTCCAAGTCTAACTTAGATTAAATCATCAAATGTTTAAATAACTTTTTCCAATTCCCCAATGCTTTGCTTCTTTATCTTGCTTTTGGATGCAAGCTGAAAAAAAAAAAAAAAAGCTCAAAGCTTGGAAAATCTAAACCAATACTTTCTCCTACTCAAACCACAACAGAGCAAACTGGTATAAGTGTCTTTTCGGGACGAACAACTTCCGGCCTTCCATTGCCAACACATCACTGGGTTCATGTACGTACAAAATATTTCTCGACTCTCCCATAGCCATCTCCATAGAAACACCATACACGGTTTCTCTTAACCTTTCTGGATATACTCTCTCCACCCTACAATGCAACTCTACATTTCAGTCAGGGTAACTGATGTAAAACATGTGTTCAATATGTCAGTTCTTATCTTAATAGTCTAGTGGCTTCTTATGCCCAGGGGAAACGTCAGACATCCTGACCAGGAACTTTAAGACCCCATTAGCCTGGCCTGATCCCAACCTTCTCTTTTCTCACTGTTCTTCTTCTTGCTTTCTGGAACTCTAGCCATAAATCCTTCTTTTGGTCTTTCCAACTCTCCATGTTTCCTTCAAGTAGGCCTTGAACGTGCTAATCCTCTATCTGAAAACCCTTTCTATGTCCGACTACCTCCTGTTGCTATCTAATAATCCCTACACCTTGTCTCAGGCATCAAGCAAGTTTGCCCTCATGAGCAGATTTGCCAAGCACTCCCTCTAGTTATTCTCATAACACAGTCTCTTTGTCCTTCTATAATTTAGCATTCTTTGCTCTCATGTCTGTGTGTGAATAGATGGTGAAGTCAACCACCTCCACCAAACTAGGCGGTCCAAGCTTTCTTGCGGGGAGCAGTATAGTAAGTTTTTTACTTCGTACCTTTCAACGTGCCCAGTACATAGTGGACAATGAACACTTAAAGGCACTAGGGATTAAGGAAGGAAGGCCAAGAGGAAGAGAGAGGGAAAAAAGAACTAGCGAAGTAATCTTCACCTTGTTCATTCTTTAGTCCACTGAGACAAGGGCAGGGGAAGTAAGAAGAGAGAGGGATGTTCCTTCCTCACTTGCAAGATTTTTATATTTATTCCCAACTAAGCATCCTATCGTCATGTGTAGTGCTACTTTGATGCCTGTTCTTTTGACGTGTGGTCTAGCCTAGTATTTTCATAAGCTTCTCTTTGTATCCTTAAGAAAACTTCTTCTCACAAAATACTCTCCTTACTCAGAGAACATCATCAATCCTAAGGCTTGATACGAGAACAATTTAGTACCCTGTTTACTCATTTTTGTCACATTTATGTGGTAGCCCTTTCATAGTTGGAGTGGAACGGTTATCTAGTTAGCAGTGCTTCCTGTGTACGTAAAGAACAAAGGAAAATTCTTGAAATGCAGTCTCTTTATAGAAACTTCTGAGTTCACTTAGGAAGAGAGAAAGGAAACACAATCAGTACAAAATGCTGTCAGGATCTAGTCTTTGACAGACTTTGTATGTGTAGACTCTTGTTTTACTTTGCCACGTCTCCAGGATTTTCAGTTGTCTTGCTCTGTGTGGATTTCTGGATTCAAATGCTGTTTGTCTAATGTTTGGTGTCAAGATGGGTCACTTGGTATTATAAGTTTGTTCCCCATGTCTTGCATTTCACTTTTGAAAACTAACCTGCTTACTATCCCTTGTAAATTATTAATGTCCTTGCTTGTTAGTGTATGGGAATACCAATCCCGTTGAATTGTCAAGCTGGGAGTATAATCAATTATTTTTTACTTTTCTGTAAATCAGGATGTTTATAAAGAGGCCATTTCTGTTTTCTTCACATGTAATTGCAGATTCATGATACAATCTTGTCCAAAAAAAAAACATCTCCTCTGTCTTATATTCTTTTCTTAGAGGCAAATTTCTCGTTCGTCTCAATGACTGCGGTGGAGGGGTATTTGGTTTTCCTCTAGGTAAAATGCCACAGCAGTCCACACAGGTAGTTGGGGCCTTCAGTCTCACTCCCCAAAGCAATTGTCACACCCAGGGGAGTGGATCTTGTTCCCCAAACCAGCTGGGTAGCATACGAACCACAACTGGAATAGCTCTCAAGACTAATTAATAAAATAATGCTCCATATGCGGTGCAGTGTGATAAATAATTAAAGCTCAAATGTGCCTGAGCAAATATAAACTGACCGATTTTTATATCTTTTGAATACATTATCCTGGCGTTTACAGTTCCTCATTACTTGCCTCACTAGACTGACTCGTTTTCAATTAAAGTGTATTATTCTGGTCCAGATATATTTTTAAAACTGACTTCCTTTGTTTGACTTGAGCGGCCACCAAAGTGATATTTATTACTTGTCTCCTTCTGTGATTAACCTAGAGTGAGTTTTAAAGGAGCAAATCATAGCGAGGAATTTCTGTGGAGAACCGCAATAAACCATGAGCTGGTTTAGTTCCTTTCATCCTATCCCAAATCAAAATGGAGATTAGGTCTTGATTATAAGAAACACCACAGGTAATGACTTTTCGTATGTGTTTTTACTGATGAAATTGTTTGTCATTAGGTTTTCATCTTTCAATTTAAAAAAAAATCTCGATAATTCCTTCCCTGGAGACCATTAGGGACACCTTCAAAGCTTCCTGAGATTTTCTGGTTAAGATTTAGATGCAAGTAATCAATATATACATTATTAAAACAGTGGACAGAAAGCCATTACGGCGTGGACGCTGTTGACAAATGAAAAGGCTTGAATAAAGTAGTTTACTTGTTCATTTGTCAGGTTATATATTATGCATGTTCGATTTCCTCCGAAGTCACCACACAGTGAGGGAGAGGTTTAGAAATTCAATAAAATTATCCTGAAATCCCATTGTAGATTATTCATCTATTTAGGCTAATTCTGCTATCAGTGCTGGCCTGCTGACTTTGGGTATGTTTTCGTCTGTGTGTTCACTTGATGAGTCCCCTTTGTTTTCTTTCCGCAGAAGTAGAAAATGTCTTCGGGTACCACTTGTGAATGTTAAGATTCAAGTCAGTTCCGTGTTTTTTAAAAATGCATTGTTCCCTATCACCTCTGGAAAACAACAGCCAAAAAGGTTTTGATAGAGTGGTTCATTCCCACATTCGATAAAAAATAAGTTGATTTTCCTGCAGAGTTCCCCGTTAGCATGTCGACTCTAAGTTGTCTGCTTGGCTTTGTTGAAGAAAATAGGCATCTTTTTTTTTTTTAATCTGTTCTTCATCACTGATGGAGTAAGCTACTGTTGTGTAAGTTTGATATTTTATGCAGTCATATTTAGGAATGCTGAATAGAAAATATTGAAAATTATTTTTAGAACTACATTTCTAGGCATTTGAGGATGTTTTCTGAAAACGAGCTAGATCATCAAAAAGTGACAACAGAGTCATCTAGGATTTGCTACTTTTCTTTAATGACTACAATAAGATGAAACATGAATAATTTACAAATGGACTTCTCAACCAAAGTCCTCTTTCTATGTCAACATACTTGGACTTATTTTCAAATACTTTTAATGATAAAATGTGTATAGTGCTTTCCCTGTGCAAAACACTTTTCCACTTTATTCATTTAAAATTCAAATGAACCCTCATCTGTTTCCCTGTTCTTCTTCCCCTCCCAAAACATTTTAGAAACAATTTTACCATAACTTTGACTCCTAGGATGAGTTGATTATTTTAATAATTATTTATTAAGTGTCTATTCTGTGCCAGGGGCTGAGAATACTGTAGTGAGCAAAATGGAGCTCTGCCCCACAGACTTTCAAATTTAGTTAAGAAAATACACAGTAGAACAATACATTAACGTATAAAATCATGTCAGGTCAGCACGCCAAAGAGACAAGAAACTACACGAGGAGAAAGACTGAGGGACAGCAGCCTACCTGAGGAGGTTATAATTGAGCTGAGGGAGGGATGGGTGAGTGAGCCAATCAAAGACCATGAGTTAAGAGTATTCGAGGTAGACGAGAAGCCAATGTCAAAGTGTAGATATAGGAGCAAATTTGGGGTGTTGAGGGAATAACAAGATAGCCGACTGGTAGGTTGCAGAGAAGGTATAAAGGTCAGATAATGAATTTTATTGTCTGATGTAGTTTGGAAGTGGGTTTTATTCTGGGTGTAAGAAGACATTTGTAGAGAACTGTCAGCAAGGATGATCTGATCTAATTTGTGTTCCGAAGTTTACTCTTCTGTTTTTATGGAAAATTGGTGGTAGGAGGAACAAGCCTGAAATCAGGGAGAAAGTTAGGAGGGTGTTGAAGTCATCTAGGAAGGAGATCATGCTAACTCAGACTAGAGTGGAAGTGACAGAAATGGGGGAACTTATTTGATTCTGAATATATTTTGAAAGTAGAGCTGATAGAACTTTAGATGGGAAATAGAATGTGAGTGTGAGAGAAAGCAAAGAGTCAAGGATGACTCCAAAGTCTATTGTTTGAACAAATGGGAGGATAATAATGCCATTTATGGAGACAGGAGAGATTTGATATGATCTTGGATGAGGATGCATACACGAAATGAATCAAGAGTTCCATTTTTGGATTATGTTGATAGACAGAGACAAATGGTATGATTCAGAAATTATTCACCACTGACACTTGACAGTCTCAGATTTTGGCTTAGCCTCATGAGAATGGATATAAATTAATTTGTCCCAGGTTTTCCTAATAATCCATTCATCTGTACAGTTGTTTCAGAAGGCTTCTCTAAAACGTAGGATTTGGCTTAGTGACCTAAGAGCTAATTCTCTAAATGACCAGGGGAACAGATTGAATTTTCACCCAGTGATTTCTCAAGGTCAGCTCAAAACTTAGCAGCATTATTGTCAGTAGGAAGTAACTTCCCCAGTGGTTGTTGGAAGCAGCCCAGCCTAAGGATAGAGAGTCAAACAGCTGTTCAGTTGCTGCGTGGGCACTAAACCATTCCTCCATAGTATCACAGATCTGCAAGTAGGCTGGACTCTATTCTAGCCTGTGCCCTTCATCTCTGAAAACACAAATGTGAGTTTAAAAGACTTCCAAAATTATTCTCAACAAGGAATTTGCTAAACCCATCTCCCCTGCCTAAACATTCCAAAATGTTTTCTCATTGAGTTCCATTAGATATCTTTCTTTAAAAAAAATAATAATTTCAGTCTTGAAATATGTTGATTTCCTTTTCGACTTTGCTTCCAATTGATTTAATCTCAATTAGAAATGAATAGTGGTGTTCATGTTATTGACTAGCTGAAACAATGCCTGGATGTGCCAGATATTGCCAGTCCTTATCTTGGCTTTTATTCAGAGGTGGGATGAAAATAAGATACAACAATTTTTTTATCTTAAAGATGATTATGTAGTCAAGCTCATAGAAGCCAAGAGTAGAAAGGTGATGGCCAGGATTGAGGGAGGGAGGGGGGAAAGTGGAATTGTTCAACAGGCATAAAGTTTCCATTTTGGATGACTAATAAGTTCTAGCGATCTGTGCAGCATAGCACCTATCACAAACAATATTATATTGTGCACTAAACTTTGTTAGAAGGGTAGATTTCATATTCAGTGCTCTTAACACAATTTTAAAAGAAGATAATTATGACCTTTACTTTATAGCCCATATGCTCTATTTTCATAACTTCTGTTCCTACCAGCTATCTCAAATATAAATTAAGAGAATCCTTTGTCTCCATTTTCAGTCTTCCTTCAGATTTCTTTCTTCAGTGAATCTCTTTGCATTTGCCTGAGATTCTTAGAAGCAAGATTCCTGCCACTCCAAGTTACCCCATTTCTGGATCTTGTCTTTTTCCAATATCTTGGGTTTGAATTAATTGGGCATGGACTATCCCTAAGTTATCATTTAATGAAATATTTCTGATTTGTTTGAGACTCAATAAATATGGTGGCCCTTTCAACAAAGAAGGTCATTATGGTGACCGAATGTTTTCAGCAACTTTGTTTGGAGTCAGCACGATAGCAGACATGATGGTGTCAAGGTCCTTGTCCTAAGTCCACTGAGTAACCATTTGTCAAACAAGATGCTCTATTGGATCACATTCAATTATAGGGTCTCTCTAGTTTTTGTGATTTCCTAGCTAATACTGAAGACTAGAAGCCTCAGTAAAGGGTACCAATCATGGGTGTTCTAAATGTTTGGACATGAATATTGCCTGTAGGGAAAAAAATCACTAGAAACAAGAAGGCAGATCTTCCTCAACCGTGTTCAGCATCTAAATCAACCTGACCTCTTTGAAGCACTCTAGTTTTCTAAGTGGGTATTCTCTTAATGATTCATTGATAATCACTGAGTATTGACTATTTGCCAAGCTACGGCTATCATTTTCATCATTAGTAAAAAGACCTAGGAGAAACTAAAACTGCCACCATGAGCCTGTGACCCATGAATGATCTAAACATGTGAAATATAGGATATTAGAACTCTTAGAATTCAGGTAAGATGTTCAACAAACCCTTTCCCATTTTACAAATGAGGGTCTGGAGGCTTGGGAAGATTTGATGACCTGTAGTAGATCACACTGTCAAGTTCTGACCTCGACCAGACTTGAACTTCAGGTCTCCTACCGGTCAGGACAGTCCACCACTCAACTGTGTTAAAGTTCTGCTAACACCTATGAAGACAGCATGATCATGTGAGCCGGCTTCGGTCTGAATAACACACATCTAGTCTTGCACATTCAATGGAGACTGTGCATGACTGAAAGAGATCTGTGTTTTGAAAAGCAAAGACTTTTACTTATGTCCGTTATAATAAGACGCAACATCCACAGTCTCTTGGTGAAAGCAGCGTGGCTTTTCTCTCGGTAATGTCAATACCAGTGCCCCAAACTGTCAGTCTGCCCCTCTTTTCTCTGAGGTACATCAAGCAAGCCAGTATCTCGGCCATCACCATCTCTACATATGTTTCTAAGCAATTTTTATTGAGAGTATTATTGAATGTTTGTGCTAATATTCACCCCTTTTCCCCTGCAAGCAGAAGGGGCAGAAAACCACCCAAATAATCAGTGACTTGGTTCATCTCTATTACTTTCAGTTTCTGATTTGCTTCATTGTCATTAGAATTTTCCACTTATGTGACTTCCAAATGATGACAATTCATGTAAGTTTTATTTGTTACTCTCAGTTACTTTCCATCTGGCTTAAGAATTTCAAAATGTGCGTTCTTAGTGACTAGTGACCTCATGGTTTTAGATAAATCTTATCTGTTCCTCAATTTGCAATGGGAAAAACACTACTAGTATAAAAATATCACCACAAACATACCTATTCAACCAAACTGCTGATTCCTTAAGAACAAAAATCAGGTCCCTACATCGTATCTAACTTATATTAAAGTTCATACATTCACAATAAATATTTTTCAATGAATTAATCAATCAGCCAGCAGTTAGTCATCAGTTGGTTAGTATTCGGTGTATATAAATACTATTTGTCAAAGAACTTAACCTTCAAAACAAATGGATTTCCCTTAGAATGTACTACTAATTAATTTTGTAGTACGTGCTTTATATATGTTTATTTTTGAATGTTAAGTTGAAAGAAAAACATCAGTTTGGTACTCTTAATTTTTTCTCATTTGTAAAACAGTGTTTTCTTTTCATGGAAGTGCTCTAAGACTTAAGTAATTAGTTATAATTCTTCCACATCACTATTTCAAACCCTATGGACTGGCTATCTTGAGAAGGTGGAGGTATTGGAGAAAGGATGGGTTTTAAAGAGAATAATCTTTTCTTTGGGACGTATCTATCTTTTGAATTTAACATTTGAATTTTGACATCTAACTAATGTAAAGATATATTCTATTTATGTATGGGAGAAGAGCTCTAGATGGGATATCTTTTTCACATTAGCACATGAAGGAGCCAACTTGTATAATTTTAAAATATTCATCATATTTTATAAGACAAAATCAGTATTGTACATGAGTATGTAATTTCCCAAATGTCATTCAAATAGGCTTTCTTTGAGACACAAGATACTCTCAGGAGTCAAGACTCTTGACATTGAATGTTCCTGTTGTTTTCAAAAATGGCTCCATTTTTCTTCCTTTCAAAATGAAATAGACTTTCATTTATAGTTTATGGTTAGTGGAATAGATAATGAGAAAATCAATTTTCCATTATTTTAATGTAGGATCTTCATGGTTTTTGTTGTTGTCTGTGTCATCGCTATTGTGTTTTTATAGCTACGTAAGCCTCTCCTATTCCAACTCCAACTCCTACTCCTACTCCCACTCCCACTCCCACTCCCACTCCCACTCCAACTCCTATTCCAACTCCTACTCCTACTCCTACTCCCTCCCACTCCTGCTCCAAATACCACTGATACCCATTGCATAGAAAAGCATCTGTTACTTAGTGGATGCTCTGAATTTTTAAGTGAACAAATGGAAGAGGATCCTTCATACACCTTTAAAATGACATACCATATTTTCATGTGTCTAATGCACTCCCATGTAGAATGTGCACCTACATTTTTGGCCCGAATTCTCAAGAAGGAATATTTTGTGTTAACTTTCATATAATTTTAATGAAATTCAGTTTTAATTCAAATTTCTGTTTGTTTATATTTAGGCACTTACTTTTTGTATTATAAAGGAATTTTAGCATTTATTTTTTAACATATTATGGTACAAGAAATTTTATGTAACAAATAATTACAAAATCCAAGAACAGATACAGGTACAAGAAATAGAATAATTAAAAACATTTGTGTAGATTTGGAATTAGTATTACCTATGTATAAGGTGTATCCTTATTTTTCCCTCACAAATATGGGCAAAAAGTACTCGTTATACATGACAAAATATGGTGTTATTTCTATTTATAGGTTTTTTTTTTCCTATGTACTAAGAAGCATTGCTACTTTCTTTATCCTCTCATTTTCTTCAGCCAATTGTTTCTCCATTTTTCCTGGGGTTTTTAACCATTTTTCTGTTTAGTCTAAATCTTCTTGAATTCTGAAGATAGTCACTTAACCCTCTCTTCTAGCCACGTTTTTTTCTCAATTCAGGCAACGATGTGAAAATAATGGTGCTTATGTGTTTGTAATGACAGAACTTCCTTTGTCTTTTCTGTAGACTGATGTTAATCCTCAGTGACTCATATCTAAGACATGAACTGTGCAGCTGTGCTGGTGCTAAGGCCTTGGCAACAATTTGAGGGGCAAACAAGTGGTCTCTTAAAGTGAATGGATGGTACTTAGCCTGGAATTATTTGCTATTCATTTTAACAATATAATTGTGTCATCACACAACGTCTTGCGCTGTTCAACTTTCATGGGACTTTTAAGATCCATTTCTTATTTTACAGATCTTGTGCCAACAATTATTTCTACTATCTCCCATGCAGGTCTTTGATAAAACCCTCTGTTCTGGTGACCAACTGTCCTGGTTTGTCCAAGACTGTCCTGGTTTCAGCACTGAATACTTCTTGTTAGGAAATACTACTCAGTTCTGGGAAAACCCAGACAAAAGTTACCTTACTGCTCGCATCGATTTTTTGGTTCATGGTCAAATCATGGCTAATCCTAAAAATAATATGTCTTCCCTTTCCCGTGTGAACCATTCTCTCTTCTTATTCTATCTTCCCCTTTTTCCTCTGAGAAAAAAAGGTATTGCACAAATAGTTTTCCTTTGAAATCCCTTGTCCAAATAAACCTACTTCTAAGATTACTGCCTTCCACTGAAATTGCTCTTAGTAAGTCTGATGAATACTTCAGTGTTTGATTTACCCTTGTGTGTCATGATTGAAGACTCTTGATCACTCTCTTCCTCTCAATCTCACTCTGTCATCTATAGTTCTGCATTATTCATTTCCCACAATCTCTCCATCTACCCATTCTGTTTTGACCTTTCATGGGATCCAATTTCTTTGTCTTTGCATAAAATTTTATGTTCTCCAGAATTTTCTCTTCAGTGTATTCTACTGCATGAGCAATCTCCTCTGCTTATGTCATTTTAATCCTTGCCTATATGCATGTTGATAGGCCCTTGAGGAATATTAGCTTAGTGAGAAACTGACTCCTAAATATCCTTTTCTTCTCCCTAAACATCAAAGTTTGATACTTATTTCCTTCTGGAAGAAATGTTGCCTCTCCAAAATGAACACATCAAACCCAAGTACTCTGTTCCCCATGCAAATCTCCTTTCATATTTGTGTTGGGTTTTTCATATTCATTTTTATTAATTTTATCCTGAATGTTCACATGAGGAGTTCTAGATTAGAGACAAATTTCTTTTTATTTTCTTACAATAACTACTGTTATCACCCTACTTTTGCTTGGGAGATATAATGATTGCTGATGAAATATTGCCCTACATATTGTGAGTGACTGGATACTCTCTAGAGAAGAGATCAGAAAAAATTATGCTTCCCTACTTACAAAATAAAGAGGGCAATTGTCCCTTTTGCCTCCTGAAAGGGTCTCCTTAGAAATATAATGGGCCTGAGTCATAACTCCGACTTTGCCAAGAACCAGCTAGTTCCACATGTGTCAGATTTTCTAGCCTAGAAATGTCTCCAGGTTCTGGGTTTCATATTGTTTTGAATATCAGTTCCTGGATAGATAGTCACTCCTATCTGCTGATGACTTGGAGATGCACCTAGGATCTACTCTGGGTTATAATCATTTGGCCTTCTTGAATCAGAAA
>RJWH01008471.1:0-30186 GCA_004363575.1 Solenodon paradoxus
GGGAACAGTGAGGACAAAGATTTTTTAAAAGCACGAGGATAAGTAGCACCTAGCATTAGGGACAGGCAGTAATAGGGAGTGGTGACAAAGGTGGTAGCTTAGAGTTCAGATCTAAAGAGACTCCAGCTAATTACTTTCAAGCGCAGTGCAGAGCCATTGTTTCCTAAGCTTCTACAGAAAAGCAAAAAATTCTGATTTGTCTTAGGTGAATGCTCCTGATTTTCAAATGTTGACTCTTATAAAAAATTAATAATTCTACACAGGTCAAACCAAACAGCTCAGCAGGTGGGAGTCAACTCTTGAGGAACCAGTTTGCACCCTGGGCTCTCCCAGGGCTCATGGAAAGCTGTAGGGCAGGGCCAGACAGAGCCACTGGTTCAGGCCCTGGCTTCCCAGCAGCAGGCACCCCCCTGGCACCACTTTCACATTCCTCCTGAGTTTCTGCCTTAGACTTGGACTGACCATTTTACCTCCACTTTTGCGAAGTGAGGAGCCGTCTTTTGAGGGGACAGTGGGCTAGGTGACCATAATGGTCGCTTCTGAATCTAATTGACCACCCATATCTTGAAATTATGAGAATAATGACAGCATAACAATGATAGAGCCAATGACACATCAAGTACTTCATTTCCAGTGAGTCATTTATGCTCTCTGGCTTAAATGACTCAGAGCATTCAGTCATCACGTTTAGGGAGGAAAAATGATCACTGAATTAGGCACCTGGATAAAATAAAAGCAGGATCTGCTTATCCCTCTGTCCCTTTTTTTTTTTTTTTTTTTTTGATACTCGTGTCAGAGATTATACAGGACTAATAACGAAAGGCATGTTACTTTTCTCACCACCAATATTACCCAGAGGGCATCTGTACAAAACAGGTCAGTCCATGAGAAAAAGACACCCTTTCTGCTAAGTGTTTCACCAGATTAAATCAAGGCAGCTCTGAAGTGGGCATAGTTTTTCCAGTAACTGACAACCTAGCCAGAGAGAGAGAGAGAGGATCTTCTCATATTAACAGAAAAGCCAGAGCTAATGTAGGGTCACATTCAGCCGAAATAGAGGAGAGGGGTGCCCCGAGTTAGAATAGTTTTCAAGTGGAGGTGAACTGAGCTGGCCCCTCCGGAGGTGAGTCAGACTAGATGATGCTGGGAGGAGAGAGAGCACAATCCAAGTCAGTTTCCCCTTTCTGATTTCCAAGTTTTCTCTCCATGTGGCAGCCCGGTAGGAGGCAACAGAGGTGGGAGGAGAGCTCATCTTGCTTCCTTTCCCCACGGAGACCTGTCACCTTCTGCCTCAGGCCCAAATCCTGTGGCCAGGAGGCGAGCCTACAATTTCAGGGTACCAGAGAGCAGAGCAGGACTGGACACCAGGGACTCAGCGCCTAGTAACCCCCCCATGCGTGATTTGCATTTCTGGGGCTTCAGGCAGGAGCAGAAGGTCTAAAGCAGGGCTTTAAAGACTTCCCTCAAAGGCACAGTCTGCAACGAACCCCCTGGGCACACTTGGCGCCTGGCCCAGGGCAGGTGGAGAAGAGGAGGGGCTGGGGGCTGGGGGACCAGAGGATGCCAGGGAGCCCCGCCTCCCCAAGGTCTGGAGGGCTGTTTCCTGAACCAGTTGAGACAGAACAATTAAAGTTGTCTGCAGGCACTGGAGGCTCCGTGGGGGGCTCGGAGTCACTGTGGGGGAGGTAGAATGGGGAAGGAAGGGAGAGAAAGAGGGAGGGAGATCCCATTTGGAAAAGAAGAGAAGGCTTTGAACTTGCAGATCTCTCCAACAGAGGCAAAACCCACACTAAACCAGCCCCAGTTGGGGGCCTTGGGAGTGAATATAGGCAAGGGGTCGAGGGGTCTAATCCGATGACAGCTTCCCATGCTTAATGCATTCACCAAAAGGTGCTGTGGGGCATCTGTTCCATAATTAACCAGGCTCTCTCCTCCACTGTCCTCCTCCTCCCCTGCACTCTCCCCTGTGGTTGCTGAAACATTTGCCATAATTACTCCCAGAGTCTCTAAGGAGCCCATGGAGGAGTTTATGGTTTGGAGCTTTCCCTTTCTCCATCTCTCCCATTCTGGGTGGGGTGATAGTCACCCCTGGCTGGTGCGGCTTTGGGGACATCCATTTCCCAGAGGCCACTGCAACATCCCATCTTCCCCGCCACAGCTCTTCCAGACATCTGGTCTCCCTTCAGTGAGACTCAATGGGGCAGCAAGGAGGAAGGGCCAGAGCAGGGACCCCAAGAGGGACATTTTCCAGTCAACAGATCAACAATTTATATCATGATATCTCATCTCATGATGTATTATGCCCCTCGGGTTGAAAATCAGTGCATTAATGAAAACTGAGGGTACCGCACAGCACATGGAAATGTGGCGAATTCTTTCCAATGCATGCTAGTTTAATATAATTAACAAAAATAATAACACCATTTATTCTAGATAGAAGAGCAAGGGGTGGTGTCTGGCTTATTATTTATTCTCAGCATCTGTCACCATGAGTTACACATATGGGGTACTGAATATATATTTTTGAAGACACAGATCACCGCTCTGTCACAACTTAAGACTCCAAATATCACAGCACTCATGATGTAGGGAATATCACTTTCAATTTTAAGGTAAAAAACACTGAGGCACAGAGAGGATGAGCAACGTGCCAGAAGCTATCAGCTAGTAAGAGACATAGTCAAGATCTGAACACCGACTTGTGACACCAGGTCATTCTGCTGTGCCGTGATCTGGGTCACTTCTTGAATGAAACACATTACAAAATCCCTGATGATTGGTTTTCCCTCTCATAATGCCCTTGCTTGACTAACTCCCACTCATGGCTTGAGCTTAAAAACTCAGTGAAGATGCCTTTTAATTAGACTAACAATATTTCCTTGAAACAAAAATGAGACATTGGCATGACAGAAACAGGACCTGGTTATGTATTGGTGACTAAGGGGAAGGGAGGAGAGGGGGCAGCCTCCAGCAGGAGCAGAGCAGCCAGGCCAGCCACAAGTGAGTGGTATGTGATGCCCACTGGCGATTGTACAGTAATGATGGGTGGTCATGCGATCTGGGCAGGAATTCACACAAATGGCCAGGGCTAACACAAGGAATTGTGGCATGTAGGCGAAAACCAAATTTGCCAACCACATAAGCCCTGCTATAAATGTCTTTCCTAAAAAACAAAATGCTGCTTTAACCATTCTAGTGCCAGTAATGCCAAAGAACCCCCACAGTGCCAGAGATACCCCCTATAGTGCCAGAGATAACCCCTGACGGAGGCAGACATAGTACTTGCTTGTGACTTGACCGCGCTGCCGTGTTCTGCTCCTGCTGAAGAAACAGGTGTGCACGTAGTGGACGAAATCCTCTTCCCAGTAGAGCTGTTTCCTCAGAGGGGACAGGAACAGCAGTAGTGACCAGAGCCCACTGCAGTCAGGGTCGGCAAGAACTGTCCTTAACATGGGACAAAAGGGGCAGCTGCTGTTGGGCCCCCTCCACAGACTGGGCCCAGAGCAACTCAGCTGCCCCTCTTGTCCCATATTATAGATGGCCCTGATTTATTGTTTTTTTAAAGGGACAAATCTGACATTTATATTAAAACCATAGCACAGGAAATATGAAAAAAAAAAAAAAACAGTACTTTCCTGCTTAAAACAATATATATGGTCAACCTACATTTAATTTATGAATCTTTTATTAGCATAAATCCTGTTTTCTTTAACTCTCCTTCACTATTGCACTTCTCCTACTAGGACAATAAATACTTGAGCTTCTGTCTCACAGAGAACATCAGGCAGAACTAACAGAGTCAAGACCATCCAACTAGGAAATATATGAACCACCATCTGAATGTAGAGCTTTGACTGCAAGCTCAGGGACCCTTCCATTCACTCATCTACCACTGAGTTTCTCTGGTGCATCATTTCAGAGTATACAACAACTGAAGTGCTATAATTATGGTTATTTCCATTTTTTTTTGTCAGCTTAATATATACTACCAAATAATAATCATAAGCTTGAGTTATTTCAGTGTTCATTATCATGAAAGTCAAGCAAGCTAATTATAGAATATTAGAAGAGAATAAAGAGAAAAGAAATTAAATCAATAATCCCAAAACATTTTAAATGAATTCTTCCAAGATGTTTATGACTTTTGGCATAATTGAGAAGACAGTCTTTATATAACTTGGATTTTTTTTAACTTAATATCCCAACACAAATATCTCTACTTACTTCAATAATCTCAATCAATTATCTATTATTTAAATGACTTAAATCCTAATTTTCTAAGTTCAATAATCACCTGCTAATGACTAACAAAAATCCATTGTTTAGACTGTCAATTCAACATTCTGCTCCTAGCTGGATAATTTTTCACTATTCAAATAACAGTACAATGAACATCTTTTTTTCCTTTCTAATTTCAGAACACATTTTAGGTAGTTTTCTAGGAGAGAAATTATTTAGCCAATGGGTAGGTACATTTTCAAGGCTCTTGACACAGATTGCCAAATTGCTTTCCAAGTGAGTTGTGTTCATTTTTTTCCCCACCAACAGTAATTTGGATTTTCCGATCATTTTAAATTCCATAATTTCTTGAAAGTACACACACACAATCATCATGTTTTGAAATGAATATGAAAGCAATGTGAGACATGATTACACAGGAGGACACTGAGGTGGGGACCCTTCAATGGCTTGCCCAAGGTCACAGGAAGTTGAGGGGGATGAGCTGCTAAGCCCCCACGCCCCAAACCTGTCTCCCCAGGATCTGAAAACAAGTTTGCAATCTATCTGCTCAACAGCAGTGTGGCACAGCTGCCAACACTTGACATCTTCATTTTGATTATACCTTCAAGGGAAGCAGCTTTGAAATCGCCGAACCTGGCACATAGAACGTCTTCTGTGTGGGGAAAGAGAACATTTCCTGACACCACGACCCGCCACGGTTCTGCAGGGAACCTTGTATCTACTTATCACTTCCTCCCCCTGGCTCAGGCTCCTGGATCTCTGTTGTCCTGCTTGACACTCACCTTGGCAAGCCTTCCCCGAATTCTTGCCGCACTTCCTGCCGCACTGGGGGCCGCACTTCCCAGCTCCTGCTCAGCACGCAGGCAGCCTACCTCATTTCCAGTCTCAGGCCAAGCACAAGTGTTGCTCCTGCCCATCTGCCATGTTGGCCCACTTTCCCTGATTCCTAAGTCATCCCAGGCTCTTCCCAGGAGGGCTGAGTGAGCTGCAAGTTAAGCCTTTCTGCTAAGTCCCTGCCTTGTTCTCAATCACTATCAGACCACAGAGGACTAGAGAGTTGCACTCCTCCACCAGGGCCCTGGAAGTCCCTCACTGGGCCTGTCACTCGCTCCTTGCATGGTCTGCCCTGTGCTGGGGAAGGCAGAAAGTACACTATCAACCTAGTCTCCTGGGTGACGTTCCAACACCCGCTTTCTTCCGTTCATTTTACATGCCACGGCCATGCAAGTCATTCTACAAAGTCGTTTACATCAACTTTTATGCTCAGAAACCTGCCTATCACCACAAATTGAGACCAGTTGGCTTGGCTCTTAAGCCCCTTCCTATATTATCACATCTGTCTTCCACTGGTTATACATTCAAATTCATTGTGTACCAGCTTAAGTAGGAAAGGCTTACAAAAGAAGGGGAGAAGCAAGATGAGATGAGAGTGTGGGTCAAGTGAGGGTCTGATTGATCTTGGGTATCAGAAGAAAGCATGTCTTCTCCCGCCTGCTTTGCCTAGAATGTTCTTTCCATTTTCCCCTTGGCAGACCATTCATCCTCCACGGCCCAATTCATGAACTACCTTTGAGGTTTTCCAGAACCTACCTGGCGTCCACACTTTAGCCTCTTTCCTCCCTAGTCCTAAGGTCTATCTCTGCTATACTATTTTTCACAGACTTCATGTATTTTTAAAAATGTTCCACTCCCCCACAGCTAAATGTGCATGCTATTTTTTAATAGCGTATATCTGTCATCATTTTTTAACACTCAATATCTAATATTTCTCTTGTACTTGGTGGATGATTGGAACATTTGTTGAAAGAATGAACACAATGTGTCAGGCAGGATTAATGTTAGAGTGACCAAATGAATCAATGTAGGTGTGACTGGAAAAGAGGCAACTGAGTTCTCTAGTGGACCCTAGTAACTGTAATATCTGAGATGGACACACAAGCACAGGTTGGCACCTTTAAAATCAGGATGTGGGCATGTAACCCCCAATACGAAGATTTTCAGGGCATTTAACATGGGAAATGATCAATACATGTTGATCCGTAAATTAGCTTGAGAGTTTATCTCAGACTAGCCCCAAGACTAAAATTGCAAAGGTTAAGCTTTGTAGTCAGATTAAGTTTTCTGCCCTTGGCCAGCCAGAAACAATTCTCCACATTTTCCAGGAGAACGCGTGCATCCTGGACAGCGGTCAGTTCCTGACACTTAGGACATTCTCCTAAACAATCTCATCTCTCTTAAGAGGGGGAAGACTTGAATGTACAACTGACCCTTCAGTAGCCAAGAGGAAATTCATGGCTGAAGCTTCCATACATCTCTTGATCACCAAATAATCTTCCAGCACTAAAAACACCCACAGGAGGATGATATCTGGTAGGGCATGCAAAGAAATACCTTTGTGCACTCTAATTTGAGTGCACCAATGTGACGGTGTCATTTACCCACAGTTCTGAAAGAGGATGGCGTCATTCTTGCCAAGTGTCCAAAGAGTCACTAGTGGAATGTCAGTCACTTCTGCCCTTCTCTTCTTTGATATGCAAGCTGTGCTTTGTAATTGAATCTAAATATGGCATTGGAGTATTTTTTAAATTGGGAGATTGGAAATACTTATTGGAAGAGGCTGGTTTGCAGGTTGGGGGCTTGGCACTGACAGCAGCTCATGGGCTTGGCGCTGATGGCGTGATTAAGATGGGCCAGAAGCTGAGGGAGAGTGGAAAGCACCAGGTTTGGTGTAAGAGCCTGAACGTCAGCTGCTAGAACCTGGCAAGTGGATGTCATTTTTTTTCATAGCCAAGCAGTAAAATGAGACTTATGGAAACAATAAAGTAAATGTTCTGGCTAGCCAATGAGTCAAATTAGCAGAGTAGATTTTTCTAACCAGGCCTGGAAATCAATGCAGTTTGCTGATCTAAGGGTCCTGAGAAGGTAATGGCATCTCAGGTTTTTCATTTATACTTGTCAGAGTGTGGAAGACTGGGGCCCAGGGACTATATCCAGCCCACCACCTGTTTCTGTGGGCTTGCCGGAGAAGAATGGCTTTGACATTTTTTAATGGATGGAGGGAAATATCGAAAGAATAAGACTATTTCATGACACATGCATATCAGAAGCACTTTGAATGTCAGTGTCCATAAGCAGGCTCACTGGAACGCAGCCCATATTCATTCATTTCAAGAGCACGGAGCTTGCCTTCCACCTACAATGACAGAGTTGAGCAGCTGCAAAGAGACCATATAACCTGCAAAGCCTATGAAATATTCATGCACTGCTTGGTCCTTTTCCTCAGTGTGCTTTCCTGTGCATGGCTGAGGAAGAGCAGCCAACGCCCGAAGAGTTAGAAACAAAACGCAACACAATATAAGGCCGGAAGCTTTAAGTGGAGGAGAATTTGGTAGAAAGCCTGGCCTAGCCCCCACTCCAGAGAACGACCTACAGGAAGCACCTAGGTAGGAATGAGGACATAGGATTTCCTAGAAGCCCTGTCAGTCAGATGGACCAGCTCAACTCTACATACTGGAGAAAACTGTTTCTGATGTTGAACTAACAATCTCCATCCCCATCTCGGTTTAGACTTCCTTATCTATAAATGCTTTTCACACTAGACAGCATTCCCACAGGCTCAAGGGCGGATGCCTACTACCTTCTAAGGGTTAGCACTTTGTCTCAAAGGACTTTTCATATACATTGTCCCATTCATAACATCTCCCAGGAAAAGAGGCCACCAAATTTTCCTTATGACAGCTAAGGAATTCAAGGGTTAAGTCAATGGACTGAACTGTGTCCCTCCCAACTGCATATACTGAAGTCTTAACCCTTGATGCAACTGTATTTGGAGATTAGGGCCCTTAGGGAATGAAGGATAAATGAAATCATAAGGGTGGGCTCCTAATCCAAAAGAACTGGAACCTTTATAAGAGGAAGAGGCACCAAGTCTCTCACCACCTCCTCCCTCTCTCCAAGCACAGAGGAAAGGCCCTCTGTGAGCGAGCAAGAGAGCTCTCACCAGAAACCAACCCTGATGGCACTTTGATCTTGGATCCCCACCTTCAGTATTGTCAGAAAATAGTGCCTGTTATTGAAGCCACTGATCTGTGTACTTTACTACGGTTGCCCAACTTGACTAAGATGGTTAACAAGATAAAATGACGTGGTCAACATGAGGCAGCCACACAGTGGCAGAGGAGGACTCACTGCTGATTGCACAAGTATTTATGAAGCACCTACTCAATGTAAGGCATCCTATGGAGGAGAGTTCTTAATGAAAGAATCATACCCATACAAATAACGTGACAATGATGATTAGTTCTACCACAGACAGACCTGTGTGCAACGAGATGAGATGTAAAGAGGTGAGCTGACTTACCTCCAGGTGTTCAGAGGAGGCTAGTCCAAGACATTTGACTGAGAGCTGAAAGGTGAAGAAGTTTATGAAGTGACGGAAGGGAGGAGTGAACATCCAGCGAGAAGGCATCACAAAGACCCTGTGGTCACAGGAGGCATTTGGTGGTCAAGCAAATGAGAGAAGGCCAAGGTGGCTGGGTTTTAAAGAGGTGGCACGGAGTTGAGGTGAGATGCGCTGAATGGGCAAGAGTTGGTCAGACTTCTTATGGTCTTGTCAGCCGTTTTAAGTAAGTTTGTCTTTTTTTAAGACCATTAGCAGTAAAGGGCTTCCAACACAAGAATGACATTTTAAGGTGTCCAATTAGAAAGGATTATACTCTGGCTGCAGGTTGGGAAACAGACTGAAGAAAGGATGACCAATTAAGAGATTGTTGCTGGGAGACAACATGAAAGATGCTTGTGGCCGGCCTACAGAGGTTGTTTTAAGATGTAGAGAAAGATGCTTTAGAGAGGTCTTTACGAGGTAAACTCCCTAGGATTTGTGATTGATGGAAGTTGGGGTTGAGTGGGAAATGTCAGGTATGACTTCAGGATCTCTTTGTGTTCAATAACATGCATGAGGGGAGGGTGACATTTACTGAGAAGTGACATACTGCAAGAGAATTTCCATGTCCTTCAGCCGAAGACCACCAGAAACATCCTTGCAGGGGAGCACGGTGAGTATGGACTTGCAACAACACAGACTGCTCACAGCAGTAACCCCGGCCACCTCAGCCAGTGCTGGAAGGGACATGTCTCAGAATTTGAGCTTCTTAGATGATTGGGAGATGTCTCAAGGAAGTGGGGCTCTGCTCTATTTTGGATTCTGTTGGGAAGTGGGGGTAATTCCATGGTTGGTATATATAAGGCTATGAGAGTAAGGCCTACACGGTGATTAGTTAAGACAAAACAGGCTTATATTATCTGGGATGGGGTAATGTTTGGTCATTTGTGGTAGGGACAAGGTTTATGTCTTTGTCTATTTTCAGACACAATTACGAAATGATCTTGTTTGAGACTTGTCTGAGTGACCCTGTCTGATGATGACATCTTTCAAGTTGTTGATGCTCAGAGGGAAATAACCACAGTCTATCTAGGAGGGACACAGGTGTCTATCAACACTGTGGCCTAACTCACAGGTCCAAGCAAAGCAGTTAAGGACAAGTAAAGTCTAACTGAAGGACATTCTTCTGGAATATTCCTCTTGTCACCGCTGCGGGACGTCTGTGGGTGAGGAGGTTCCACCAACTCTAGAATGGAGTCTCATGGGACCTGGGTTTGTGGCTACTGCTCCCTTTGTCGCAGGACAAGTCATCTAACATCCGACAAGACACAGGCTGCACAGCAGCATTTATAATCCCAGACAGACCACAGGAGCCAACCGGAACACAGGCCATTATCAGAAACAGAAGCAAAAAAAATTGTTATCAGTTCTTATAATAGAGCCTGAGACAGGGACGTAGATTACCAAACCCAGGCAATAAAAACACATCCCGCATTTCAACTGGCCTCTCCCTGAGAGCCAAAGGGTGCTTTTGTTTCTAGCCTAATTATCACAGTCTACTTAGGTTGACCAAAGTGTCAGCTATCCCACACACTGCCCCTCACCAGTAAAGCAGAAATTAAAGGCTATGGGATTATCCATGACAACATTACCTAATGAGCTGAAATGTAAGCCAGTGTGTTGGGTTTCCAGTGCAGAGTTTGTATCATGTATGATATATGAGAGAGTCAGAGAGAGCCTCCAGGTCAACTTTTCCATGTGTAGTCTCCCAACTCCAGAAACTAGTTTGCTGGCAAGGCAAGGGGAGACTCTGTTCTCCCAAGTCGATTGAACTTGCCTCTTTCTGGAGATGTCTGAGCATTCTTTTCAAGGACTCTCAGGAATCCATGGCCTGGTGCCTCATTTGTTCTGGAAGAAAAAAGGGCAGGGCAAGTGGAAGTAGGGAACTGTCAGAGCCAACAGCGAGCAGTGATCCCCTTACTGGAGAGAGGCTGACAAAAGTTATTTTGGTTTGGGGTAAATTTTGCTCACATTATCCCCTTTGAAATTATATATTCCAGCTTAATATTTCAAACCCTTGATTGATTGCTCAAGTCAGAGCTGTGATAACAGTGGTTGGTATTCTTCAAGAGGCTGAAAATGCCAGCTCTTGGGGAAACGATGGTTCTCGGAGAAAATGTCAGGTTTGCCACACATCTCTCTTCAGCAGGAAGGTTATCACTGGGTTCACAAAATTACCAACAATGGTCTTTTCCCTCAGTGCTGAAGATCCTTTCATCTCAACTAGAGAGCCTGTGAAAAGAGGCATTTCATTTTAACTTTTTGTTGATGTTCATTATTCTTTCACTAACCATCTTATCACAAAGAATATTTCACTTGAAAATAACTTCCTTCTGTATGGTCTGAAGATATCTTTTCTAGAAAGCAGAGGATTGGATTCAATGACCTCCCCCATGCCCCTTTGTATGCTTGGAATTCCAGGATTCTAGGATTCCTGATCTGGAAATAGTCAAAAGATACACAAAAGGATGCCATTTTTGTCACATATGAAATGAATCAATATTGATGGCAATATCATAAAGCAGGAAGGTGATAATGAAGATTATACCGCTGATAATAACAAGAGTGAAGAATTTGACTTTGGGGGGTCAGAGTATTATAGGGTATAAGAATCATTTCCATCCAATTTCCAAACAAGCTGATGGAATTTGATTCCTCTTTTTGGAAACTGGAAATGAAAAAAGTCATCCAATCACAGACGGGCAAGAGATGACTTAACATAGGGGACTATTTTTCAATAGTTGTTAAAATAGGGATTCAATTCAGGATCTCAGGGCTTGATATATGAATAAGGTATTATTTTAAGTCAATTAAGGGACCAATCATTTTTGGTTACCAAAAACAGTTCCATTGATTAAAAAACTTTTTTTTTTTTTTTTTTTTTTTAAATTGGGCAGCGCTCAAGAGAGTTTGTAAACTTACCATGATCTTTAGGATAGGGTGAGAATTCAGCCCTCCAGATACAAAGGCTGCATTCGTGCAGCTGGGACCATATGGATGTGTTCAGAATCAGTATAATGAATAGCTCCTTGTTACAGATATTAAAAGCAAGATGATTTCAGCACACAATAAGTGAGCACCAGGACAGACAAATGATGGAAATACATTTAATAACAAAAGCCCACCAGAAGCAGCAACTGTTCGTCTGAATTTCAGGGAAACTTTCCCTGCCATCTGCTGTGGTTAGCATTTTTTATCACTGTCTTTGCCTGCTCTCTTTCAGAGCCTATGCCTGTAAGCTCTTCAGATGGAATAAGCCACTCAGCAGGAGAGCAGAGCAGTTGGCAGGAGGAGACACTGCAGTTCCAGACACACTGCATTTCCATTAGTCCTGCAGGAATGAACACTGCCTGACTCCAGGGACGCTGTCGCCAAGGGATGAAGGACAAAAAGGGACCAAAGAGGTTGTGACTGAGGTGGGTCCAGGGATCAAGAGGGTCATCAGATAGTGCTGCTTTGCCACACCAGTACCCCAGTGTCCCTCACCCTCACTCCCCAGTACCACACAACATGAAACCCAGAGATGATCATGTCTAAAGAGTAGGACAGAGAAATTCCTACTCCTCTGGCCCTGGGGTCCCAGAGGAAGAACACATGCAGAGAGGGACAGTCACAAACCCCACCGAGTCATTTATAAATGTCCCAAAGCCTGGGACAGTGTAGAAGGCTGTGGAGGGGAAACAGAATTCCCAGAAATGGACAATCTAGCATTGGTGGTGATGGAGGAGAGGGGGAAGGGTGAGATCTTATGTTTCTCTATCAAGAGAAGAGCTCAGGAGATGAGATACTTCCATGATTACCGGTCCAGGTGGGCCCCACCCCACGAGCTCAGGACAGAGAAAGTGGAATTAAGGGGAGTGTGAGTACAAGCATTGAGCAGGTCTGCACCATCCCCCAGAAGCTGATTTGTTTGGATTATGTTCCCTGGTAAGGAGAAGTCCTACCCTGGGTTAGGCTCAGAGCAGCCAGAGTCCCCAGAGAAAAGATAAACAGGCTGATAGGAGGGCTCAGCCCATCCCTAGGGTTGACCATTTGGACCCCTGTGAGAACCCCATGAGTTTCCCATAAAAAAAAAAAACCCTTGATGGTAGACCTGAACAGACAGTTTTCAATCCAGACCAGGCCTGATGGACAGCCACCATGGGGTACCTACTAGGACTCACACAAAGGCTTTCACCGAGACCAGTGCTTAGTGAGGCCTAGGTCTTGGGGAACAGTTAGAGAACAGTGGAAGACAGACCAGACAAGCCACACTGGGTGCTCTGCTCCTGTCCTTGGCACGCAGCTGTGCCTGGCAAGGAAGAACCATCTGCTGGCATTAAAAACAAAGGATATTTTGTAGCAGGGGATAGGTTAGTTGTTGACACAGTTCTGTTTCTTTGGTGATTGGAGAAAGGAAGATCCTGAGAGCTGGGATGGAAAATGGCTTGGAACACAGAAGTGTAGCTCTGAAGGTGTGTGTGTGTGTGTGTGTGTGTGTGTGTGTGTGTGTGTGTGTGTGTATGTGTGTAGGGGAAATGGGATAGAGGGCACATGAAAATAGATACAGTGTAAACAACAGAGCAAAATTATCCCTAAAGAAATACATATACAGGCCGTGGAGGAACAGTGGTTCCATCAATCACCTCTGAAACCACAAGCCGCATGCCCCTGGGTTCGAGTCCCAGGTCCGAGGGAAAACAACCAGTGAGAGCAACTAAAATGTAAATAGAATAAAATGCTGCTTCTTCTTCTCTCTTGCCTGACTGCTCTCTGCCTATTTCCTTCGTTCCTGCCTGTACCTTTCCTTTTTTTTTTTTTTAAAAAAAAAGAGAGAGAGAGAGAGAGAAAGTAAGAAATGCATATACAGTGATTTATCTTCAAATTCAGGGCAATGAAGGGTCCCAGACATCTGTGCATAAACCCAAGTTTACTCTGTGTAGAGGCATTTTCTAAAAGAAATGATGGGGAATATATATGGAAGACCCTGTAACTTTACCAGAAAATTCTCAAAGCGTGTTTCCTACAGCACTTGCATCAGCAAGCTGGCACCCACCATGCCAAAAATCAGATTTGGAGAACCTTCTCGGGACTGCAGAACCAGGATCATGGCGGGCCCTGAAAGGTGTACTTTTAATAAGCAATCAATCAAGTAACGCGTGTTCATGATAGTTTACAAATGCAAAGTTGAGAATAGCCATTAAAACGTCTTGGGACCCCCAGGCCAGTACAGGGGTATCAGAAACTGATCACCAGATTAGATTGTCACTGATTAAGAACCCAGGCAGGTGGGGAACTCAAGGTTCTCTGATTGACCAAGAAAAGGGTGAGTCCACCAAAGTTGAGATGGACCAACATTTTCTAGCAACTACTTTAGGCTCCTTAGCATGTGGTTATACTATTGAATTCCTTTCCATTCTTCTTCTACGTAGATGAAGAATTCAAGGCTCAGAGAACTGAGAGATTGTAGAGTGTCAAAGAGTGAAATAAAGTGAGAGCCAGGCCTTCAAGGTGGGCAAACCTAACTCAATGTCTATATGGTTTTTAACATTTCACTGGAGCCAGCCTGTCTTTCATAGGCCAAACTTGAATAATACAAAATAAATACAACCACCCATGAAATATACCCCCAAACAAGACTGGTCATATGTTTTCTCCACTGATCTGAGCATACATTTTGGAATAAAATATTTATTCAGATGAAACAGGAAAGTGATACAACATGTGATGGAATCTGCTGGCAACAACGAAGCTTGGGCTGAAGTGCAGTGGACAACCAAGAAGGAAACTCAACTCACTGTAGCTGGAGAGGCTTCCTCAAGGGGAGGGTATTTGAACCAGCTTTGAATGAATTTTGAATGAACTCAACCTTATCTGGAGTTTGGGTTTAAACAGACTAGAATCAAAAACCTACCGCACACATTAATTTTGATAAACAAGAACATTGCTGAAAGGCAGATTCTTGAACAAAGAAAAGCTTCTCCGATTATCATCACCAAGCCCTTGGTAACCCTCAGAGGATAAAGGTAACTTGGATGTGTGCTAACAGTGTGTCGAGCACAGGATTAACTCATATAATGCTTATAAAATCATTTTGGGTTAGGTCTCAGTATGACCATATCCAGTTTTGAAATGCATAAACCTGGTCAAGAAGTAAGAGCTGGGACCTGGTAAAGGCAGGATTTCGACCTACTAGTCCAGCATCAGCACGTTCCCACCAGAAGCCATGCTGATGGGTGTGTAGGTTTGGGGAATCCGGTTGAGTCCTCTACTTTGAAACAGAAAGGTTAGAACAATCCCTACATGAACTCTCTGGGGTGCAGAAATGATTATGTTTTGACCAGAAAGAGCATCCAGTTATTACTTTTCCAGCAAACCCCTGAGTCATTATGAGATTGAGGAAGAGTATATCTGTGGATCTGTCTCCTTCTGACTGGAAAAGAACGCCATTCCCCGAGGAGGCTTTATCACATTAGAAAACATGTTTATTCCAACTCAACACAGTATTTTGTTCCCTTTTGGTCCAGGGAATAGTCCTAAAGGGCACTGACCTTGTTTAAGGGCTTTTCTTTCTAACATGCCCTGACTTTAAATCCCACAATTGAGCCTTTGATGCCAGTATTTTAAAAGCTGGATTGAATGCCAAGAAAACAGAGGGAAGAGGAGGGCTTGTAGAGACGCATACCTGCCTGCCCAAATGTTCGCTGACAACCCGTCCTGGAGAACTGTCCATACCTCCCTTTCCATATAAGGGGCACTTATATAGACCCCCTAGATGATTCAGCCAGATGCACCCCAAAATCGATGGTAAATGTTCTAATGTCTCATGGCATCATGACTGAAACCACCCCGTTCTCAGTGCTCATGTTTCCCAGTGAAATAACTTATCAACACAAGCTTTCTTGTCAGCATTTCTCAGTCACTTTCTTTCATTCACTTCTTACCTGGTTTATCTCCAAGGGCTTCACAGTGTTGTTACAGATGTTGTGGTTTGCACAGGAACTCCGGTGCTTCTGCCATTTGCAGCCCTGTGCTCGCATGTCACCCTCGGCATGATAATAAGAGCTAACATTTACCAAGTGTTGACTGTGTTCCAGGAGATATTCTAAGCAGTTGCATGTATTTATTCATTTAAATCTTTGTAACAAACCCATGAATTAGGGACATTTTATAGGTTGAAAAATGGGAACATCAAATGTGCCATTTGCCCAAGATCACAAAGCTTCTTGACTTCCATAGTTTAGCTTCAGGATGCCGGGTGTAATTTGCTCTTTGCAAACTGCTACTTGGTATCACTATGTGGGTAGTTTAATGCTAACATTCCCTGCTGCAGCTCTATCATGCTCACACCAGATTATTTATCAACGCTCACACATGACGGGAGCATATGCTGAGGCAACAAAGTTTCCCAAAAGATCAAACTCATTGTTCAATCACCAATAATTGCTCCTATCATTCTGTATGATTTGAAGAGCATCCCTGCAAAACTGTCTCATTGATCCAGTGTTTCACCCTGTGAGTCAGACCTGGTAGATTGTTCAAGAACATCAGCAGGTCCATGGACATCTGAATCCAGATCTGCCAAATTCAGAGACCCCTCTCATTCATCTACAGCCAGCAGCCTTCTCAGAAAACACTAGGCCTAACCAGCCTCACAAAGTTAAATAAACACTCAAAAAAGTGACTGTCATCCCTGCAGAACTTCTAACAACTAAAGAAAGAAGAAAACATTGACCATAATTGGACATAAATTCTAGATTTTAGGGGAAAAAATGGTTTCTAAAAGTTCAGAGAACCAAGATGGGTACAATTCCTTGGCAACCTTATAAAAATTAAAGGAAAAGAGTAAACCGGCTTCACACAAAAAAGAGTTCTGCATGAATAACCACAAATGCCTTAGTCAATCCAGGCTGCTAAAAGAAGGACCATCGACTGGAGGCTTATAGAAATTTAATCCTCACAGTTCTGGAGACTGAAGTCTGAGATCACAGTGCTGGTATGGCTGGGTTCCCGTGAAACCGCTCTTCTTATTGCAAACCTTCAACTTCTCCTTGTGTCCTCACATGACATAAAGCTCTCTGGCCTTTTCTGGTAGGACATGAATCCCATTCATGAGGGCTCCATCCTAGGGACCTAGTCAACTCTCAAGGGCTCTACGTCCAAATACCAACATATTGGGGATTAGATCAGCAGATACATTTTAGGGTGACACAAACCTTCAGTCCATAGCAATAAATGGCAATGATCGAGAAGGAAAAAGGGAAGGGTCTTAAACAACCAGTGTATAAAGAGCTCTCTTATGATCTGAGATTCTAAAAGCAATGCCTAAAATATGAACGGAAGTCCGTATTACCAAAGAACACACACCCGTTTTCATGATACTGGGGAAAACAGAGCCCAGATCGCACTGAGACTTAAAAAGACTCAAGGCACTGACAGCAGGTTTTGAGCTGGGCTCTGAGCAAAAGGAATGAAAACTGGAAAGGCCCACTGGTGGGGAGAATGGTGTCATGTAGAAAGGTTACAGAGCAAGATGAGGTAATTCAACTTCAGTATTGTTTCTCTGTGGAAGAAAGATATCTTCAAACTGGGAAAGCTGGAAGAAATACAGTTGCTAGGAAACTTGAGATAGGTAAGGAGATAGGAAGAAAACTCAGCCACTCCAAATGAGTTCAAGTCCACAGGCCTAGGAAAAGGGCACACACTCCACAGAGGAAGACACAGGGTAGAGAGTGGCTGCCAGGAGGGCATGGAGGATTGGGGGTGGTCTTACAGAACAAAAGAGTACCCTCATTTTTAAAAACAGGAAATGGGTGGAATACAGAAAGCTAAAAAGTATCAAGACCTGGCAATTTTTTTAATGGATATGTAGATTTTTATTAGGGCAAGCATTTCCATCAGCATCTTTAACCAGCTAGTTGTCCCAAGTAACTTTGTTAAGTGATCTAAAATAAAATGAAAATCAGTAAAGTTCATTATAAATGAACACATTTCCTCTTAGAAGTCAACAAGTCTTCTGAAGTTTTTTTTTTTAACACCAAGAACCAATTATATTATTTTCTAACTTACAGTGACTAATAATAGAAAACCATAATGAATACAGATGATACTGTGTCTTTCCAAGTTAAAGAACTATAGCTATTATTTTTAAAAATACCATTTACTATTACAAAATAAACTTCATTGAGTGAAAAAATTGTCTGAAAATCTCAAAGAGACATGATGAGATGTTAGTCATTGTTTATAGATAATGTCAAATATTGTCACAGGTATGGAAATGTCACCATTATTTGAATATAAGAAAATGTCATAAAACAACAGGTTTTCAAAATACAAAAGAAGAGACATTTTGGAACAAATGAAAATCATGATCATTAGGTAGTGGCAACTATTTCTAATTTCTAACAGACACTGAAATGCCATGGGGGGTATGAACAGAAGTAGTTCTTGAAGTAATAGTTAGTGGCGACAAAGGATAAAGGTGGCTTTCAAAAATGCAAAGGACACAGCTAATTAACTTAACACCTCCTTCCAACTCAAATGAGAATCTCTGGGGAGATTCTAAGCCCCTTCAAGCAGACACATCTTACAGCAACTAATGCAATTCCTTGTATTTCAGTAGAAAACTATTTTAATAGTGAAAAGGCACAGGAACCAGAAACATATTCTGCTGTGTCACTTGGCCGTTGACATTTTCCAGAAGAGTCGCCACAAGTCTTAGATCCTCATGAGACTGATGTTTCCCATCTTCATAGCTGTCATTTCACCAAAGAACACAAACTCTGCTTGGTGGTAAACTGCAAGGAGTTTTGCATAATCTAAATTAACATGAGCGTTAACTGTCCCTGGCTCACCAGGCTTCCCCTGAAACATACCCAGCTCAGACAGTCTATTTGGAAGTTTTTTTCTATTTTGTACCACGGTACATAAGCAACCTCAAACGCTTGTGCCGTCGGTGAGAGTCAAATCTGGAATGAGAAACTGTTCTTGGCATTTCTTATTTTAGCGCAAGCCTTTCCCAATTTCAGTTCAATGAGCAAAACTACCCTATTTCAAACATGGAAGACTTTATTCATTCTGCCTCCAAATTCTACAATGCAGAATCCAACCAATTCAGAGTGAGCTGTCTAAAGATGAATGCTTGTCTTAATGTTTTCCAGAAACTCATTTATCTTCAAAGAAGAATTAAGGCAATAAGTACGGAGTTCATAGACAGTTCCATCATATTGTCTGGGGCTCCCCATGACAGAAGATGAGCACCGCTGAGCGGTAAGTGACCATGTGTTCAGAGCTCGAATGAGACCACTAAGGAGGACAAGCATGGGGTGGCTTCAAACCCTGAGAAGGGCAACCAGTGGGTGATCTTTCCTGACGCCTCTTTTTTGTGGCTTCTTATCACAAAACTAAGACCAGGCTGAGTTTGAAAAAAGCAAGTATCTTTGAATATTTTAAGACAATTTAAAAACATAACGTGTGTACCAGCAAGACTCCTATACAACAAGATTTACCCACTTTGTTTTTGTGTTGAGAAGCTATCAGGGGAAGTCAGCATTTTCCTTGGTGGTGATTTGAAGATGTCATTGTCAGAGTATCATATGACATTGTGGATCAGTATGAACCGCATGATGATTTAGTAACGAGGTGGTACTTAGTTGAATGGCAGGAGACTATGCGCGCGCGCACATACACACACACACACACACACACAACACACGCACACACACAAATGCTGTTTATAAATTCAATTCCATAAACCTTACTGTGTGGCAATATGTCTAGAGGGGGAGGGCATGTTTTTCTTGCAAATACCATCTATTTGACACATTTTTTATGACTCATCTGGATATAAAGAAATCAGATACATGATATTTTGAAGCAACTACTTTGAAGATATTTTGACAGCCCTGAAAAACATTTCAATTTCAAGGAATATTTCTAAAGGGCCAATTAGCATGATTACATCTACACGTACTCCCTCATCGTCATTCCATTTCTGAGTGAAGTTTAGAAGCACAGTAAGGTCAAACCCAGGGGAGAAAAAAGGATTTGAAATGTTCATTGTTCGCTTTGCTAGGAAATGAAAAAAAAGATGCTCGCGTTTTGGTTTTTGGTTTTTTAATATTTAGGTGCACCTATTTACCATGATTAAATCAAGTAGTCACACTGAAATTTTTTTTCCAAATCTGTTTTCTACACATTCATCTGCATTTCAGATTTTTGCAACTCCGCAGCAGTAAGGATCAGTCTTTTCTTCAGCACACCATGGGAAGTTTACTTTCTAATTTGGCAGTAATTAACTGTGTCTCTGATATTTGTGAGGCCAGAAAGATAGAGGAGTAACTAGTGCATTGACTTAAACATGTCAATATTTGCTAGATCTCTACGGAGCCAGATGGCATCTTCTTGTTCATGGGAAATGCACATAGGATGTATATCAATCCAGGTTCTTTGGCTGTAAGCAATAGAAATAGATCCTGATTGAGCTAAGGAAGAAAGGACATTGTAGGAAAGGTACTGGGTCCCACATACAATAACAGACAAGACAGCCAGGCCGTGAGAACACCCACAGTAATTCCAGGGTAATTCCAGGGACACCAAGAGAGAACCCGAAGGTTGTTTCTGTAAGGAAATGCCATCAGCGGCTTTGATTCTATCCCTCAGCACCTTGGCCCAAGTTTCCAAACTTGTCTCCTGTGCCTTCCCTTGTGATGGGGGTCCCTGGGGTCATGTGACTGACCTCAGGAGAGAGGAGGGCGATTTCCCCAAGGGACAAAGAAGGGCACGTTCCCAGCAGAAAGCAGCAATATGCTTAGCGGGGAGCAGGGGGGAAGCAAGCACTAGATTCCTTAGAGATCTGCAGTCAAACACTCATTTGCAAAAATACAGACTTGGCCTCATCTGTTTCATGTAAATAAGGTGTTTAGTTGACTGCAAACTCAACTAGAGTGAAGAGTGTGCTGCACCACATATATTTGACCTTTAAATAACACTACATTCAACAGCAAAGGAGGAGACAGCAACCCCTCAGCCTTATTCACACCTCTGGTAGAGTTTCGTCTGCAGTTCTCGCTTTCATGCTTCAGGCAGGATACTGGAGGCATTTGTCTCTGCCCCCACGCCTTTCCTTCTGTCCTCCGCTCTCAACTTCTAGAGGACTGAGGATCCCCGAATCAAGTCTCTGACACCCTCTGACAAGGAGGGCACTGGCAGGAGCCTGGGATGTGAGAGGAGGTCAGCAGCTTGCTTCCAGGCCCCCTTTTCTGCATCTGTCCAGCTGCAGGTGGCAGCTCTCTTCCAACACTGGTTGACAGTCTCTCCACCCGCACAGAGAAGTCTCTGCCTTGAACCCAGCACTAGGGACACCTGCTGACCTGCGCATACTGGCAATGCCAACCCAGCCTTGGTCCCAGAATCAGCCGGGCAACACCTCTCAAAGACTCCAGTGCGCCCAGTGTCACGCCCCTTCGAGGGACCAGCATGGCCTCGGTGCCTTTGCCATGCTTCTCTCTCTGACAGGGGTGAGTCTAGGCTCTCAAGATGCTCCCTCTCACTTGTTCTCCAGTGCTAAAGATGCTAGATGCTTCCTGGAGTTACTAACCTCTGTTTGTCTTTCTGTTCCCTTGGTTCTCAGCTATGCAAAATGTTCTCACTTGAATCTTCCTCTGTTGGAAATGTTGAGTGTTTCTGTCTGCCTTGGTGGATCCTGACTTAGACAAATGCTGAAAACCCAGCTCAGGTGCACAGTCAGTGGGTGAGGAAGTTTGACACCAAGTCAACTTGGAATGTGAATCTTGTACATGGGAAGACTTTAGTGAACGTGAAAACCAGCTTCAACTGTCTGAAGAGCTTTCATCCGAAAAGGGGATTATATTTATCTGGTGTAGTTCCAGAGGGCAGAACTGGGATTAGGGAGTAGAAGTTTCAAGAAAGCAGGTTTCAGTTCAAAATAAAGAATGGTTGTCCTTAGCACCTGAACTGCCATGATGGAATGCCTTGGGCAACTTTTGTTGGGGGTTAGTCAAGCAGAGGATTGGTTTTCATCCCTAAGGACCCTGGGAGAGGCAGCCCACCCAGAATGACATGGGGCCAGATCAACTCTTGAGGCTAGAAAATCCCCTTGTAGAGTCTATAATCATGTTTTAATTAAAGATGTGGTCATTTTCTATTGGTCCTTGGAGACAAAGCTAAGATGCTTAGTGACTTGCTGAAAACAGTAACGATTATCCTCCAGGATTTATCTAGGCCCCCAGAGTAATTTAAAATAACGACCCTTACTTGAAGACTAAGAAATTCAACTTCCTACTAGTCCACAGCCCACTCAAAGGTGACCCCGACATAGAAGAATATTCAGACAAATATTTGCTCTCCTCTCTGATTTTACTGGGTCCACTCTGTGTACCTCGGATTTATGCCCAAAGGCCCTTTCAAGGTACCAAAGATAAGCATACTCTTCATAACAGCGTCAAGGACGCAATTGTTCTGAAGAGAACTGCTCATCCTTACGAATCTTGTCTGACGGACTGAGCTCTCTGTGTCCATCTCTCACAGGCGGAGACGTCCCACATCAGCCCTGGATTCACCAGGGATGGGCAAGGAAACCACAGAAAACCTAAAATCGTAATGAGAGTGTCCTCCCGCCTTCTTTCCAGTTCTGCCCTAGCGATATCTCGCGCACAACCCACCCTTCCAATGTTTGGGGCATGTGTGACAAATCTCAAAACAGCTGCTTTCTACCTGCTAGTTTTCCTTTCCTGCAACAAAACTGCTTCTAATCATACTGTTAAAGTTTGGGGTGGGGAGAGCCTTTCCCTCTTGCACTCAGCTAAACCAAGTACAGAAACATACAATTCGAACCTCGAATCTGATCCAGAAATGAGAACTTCTGGCACACTAAAAGAAGCATTCTTCTCATTTGCCTAGGGGAACACCAAGGACAGGGGAGAGACTATGATTTATCCATGGTCACATAGCCCAGATCTAACAGGACTAGAAATTAAATGAGAATTGACTGTGACCTGGTTCAAAGAGGCTCCCTCTACTCCCCGCAATCTTACTGCTTCAAATGGTCCTACGTCATAAGAGAGAGAACCATGGGGGACGGTATCCCGGCGACTCTGCCCAGCTTCTAGCAAGTGAGGTTCAAGCAGAGAACCAGGCATCCAGGACCCACGACTAGCTCCTTTGGTCAACACAATGCCTTGTAGATGATCTCACTCTCCCTTCTATTTCCCCTTCATCTGTCCTGATAGTCTTCCAATTTGTCTCATATCATGGGCTGGTGGCTCGGAAGACTAAGGGAAAAAGCCCAAAAAGTTTTGGGCAGAACCTGGTTTGCATGTCAGCAAATGCTTGGCTCTCCAGATACCCACCATGGTTGAGACTCCAGGGTATCACACACACACACAAACACACACACACGTTTACAAGTCCAAAGAGCAAAGAGTGATTTTTAGTTAAACATCCTCTTCCTATGAGTATCATCCTCTCCCCCAAATTAAGGCTCTAAGGCCATGTTCTCTTTAATGGAAAACTGTCAGCTCTTCCCTGAAGGGGCCGGGCTGAGTGGAGGACAGTAGGAAAGGGAGGCAAATTGAGTGCAGGGAGGTGGGAGTGAGGAGGCTGGAGATTCTCTCCTAGATAGGACCACCGATGGGATCAGCTCTCCTCCTCAGGGGTCTTCCAGTTCAGGAGCTTTGAATGACTGAGCTCATCCAACACTGCTCTCTGTTTCTTCTCCCTTGGGCCCCTCTCATTGTTCTCCTGTCCCTTTCTGGTCCTTGGCCCTTCCTCTGGCCAGCCCCTCTCATCTGAGATGGCCACCTGGGGACCCTGCTAGCCAGTAATTAGCTGGGGCAGCTGCTCACCCAAATCAACTCCGGAGATCCACATCTGGGAGAGTGGAGTCCTGCCTGGAGGAGGGGGACGCTGGGGGAGGCTTCTCAGGTGGCCAGATGACGCTTAATTAGGCCCCCTGCTCTGCAAGCCTCAGCAGATGCACAAGTGTCCTGACGCCTTGGGGAGCTGGCAGGACTCAGTGGGAGCTCCCTCCCTGTGCCTCCCTTTCCAGCTGCCTCTGTGGCTGTGGGGGACAACGTTAAAATAGTAATTGGCACCTGGGGTCAAGGGGCCTCGCTTTTCCCTGCCAGGAGGGGAGATGCTCTGCTTCACAGCAATACAGCCCCCTGCTCCAGGCCTCTACCAGCCTGGAGTCTGAGTTGCTGGTGCCATCGATTGAAAATATCTTTTGTTTTAAGATGCACACCAGAGGGGCTGGCACTGGGGACATTTTTCTCCGTCTACACAATGTGTGCCATGAAGTCACAGAAGACAGAATTAAACTAGCAGGGAAACATGAAGAAAACGCCTGCGTTTCATTCCTTCTTTCTCCCCATGCTGCAAAAATGAGCTGCAAACATGTGGCAGAGGCAGGGTGAGCAGTTAATATTGAATGTTGACAGATGGCTGTTTCCGGGCAGACGTCTGGGGCCGTAGAGAAAGGGCATGGGGTGCGGTGGGAGGCGTGGGTGTCTACCGCAGTGTGGCTCCTGCTTGCAAGGGATGAGGGTCTGCAGTGTACACAGGACACCCGGCCATGGCACCTCGCGCTGTCCCACAACACAGCCACAGCTGCAAGAAGAAAGGTCAGGGGGGACAGGCAGGGACGCATCCTCCTCCCGAGACGTCCATCAGTGAGGAGCCTGCCTTTCAGAAGCCAGCAGGGCATCTGTGAAAATCATGATGATGAAAGAGATGAACATTAAAGGGGAAAATTCCAAGAAGCCGAGCTAAGAAGGGACCATGGACCTCTATGCCCTTAGTCTTCCTGACTTCTCTAACTCCTTGTGTGACAAAGAACATCTACGCCTTTTGATGAAGACGGTGATATTGGCAGTGTTTAAATCCTTGACTTGAAGGGCCTTATTACAGAAAAGAAAAGGTCAGGAAAACACAAGAAATCTTTTCTGCTTGCTATCACAGCCCTGCGCCCCTATGTGCGAGATCCTATAAACGTGCACACGGATGCAGAGAAGTCCACGTGTCTTACCCGCTTGTTTCTTTTTTTAAGCTGCTGGAATGGAAACCCACCTCAGAATTAGTTTTGCCTTATAATCACCCTCCAGCCCAGTGGTAATTGTTTTCTGTGATATGCAGACACAACTTCCCTAATAAAACATAATAAGGCTGAGAAAATAAGCCTACAAGTCATTTATTATAATATTCCTTATTTACCCTGGTTATTAATGTCCCTTATTTGTGGGACCAATTGGTGGATGGGACGGGCTGTGTATGATGACTTTTTTGGCCAGCAGAGGACTAGCCTGGCAGCGGAACATCTCTGAGTAATCTCAGTTCTCCGTAGCTGCTGGAGTCTAACATATTTTCTGCGGGGTTCAGCTGATCCAGTGGACATTAATTGTTAATTCTCTTCCAACAGCCATCTGGTAAAGCCCAGTCCCTGGAAACCTGGGGAAACAGTGCCATCTAGCCTCCCTCGCTCTTAGTGCTTCAAAGCTGGGTTTATTATTGATGGAACTAGGTGGGAAAGCTCATTGCTCTTTGGAGGTTGACCACGTTAGAAAGAGTCTTCCACAAACCCACCTCGGTCATCAAAGAACACAGTTTGCAGCAGCTTCATAAAAGCAACTTAGCATCTGTGGATGGAGAAGTGAGTTTGCCTGCGATTACATTACCACAGGGCACTTCTGCTGTAAGACACGTCAGGGAATCACAGATGAACCATGAGGAAATGGAGGCCCAGGGAGGAAAGGGGACCCACTCAAGTTCACACAAGTTTGTGCTTGTGTCGGGGTCAGACCCAGAACCAATTCTAGTCTCCACAGAAAGGGAGCAACTGTTTTTCAAAAGAGACCCAGAGACCAAGGTAGGAATAAGAGAGAAAGGAAAGCACCCATCAGTAAGTGAAGACAGGGGTCTCTCAGAAGCTATGTAATGATGGGTGAATGGAAAGATGCATATTAAAATGGGGACAGTTTTTGTCCAAGATCTAGGACACAGGCAGAACCACAGGTATCTTGGAGCAGCCCTCCAAAATATCATCAAAATGGATGCAACACATATTTAGGTTATTCCCTGACAGAACCTCTCTGAGATCTAGCCAAAGTTCTTCCTCAAAGAGAAATACTGCAATTTAGTTTTGATCTCCTCCAAAGCTTTGGAGTTTTGATCTCTCTCTCTCTCTCCTCTCTCTCTCTCTCTCTCTCTCTCTCTCTCTCTCTCTCTCTCTCTCTCTCTCTCTCTCTCTCTCTCTCTCTCTCTCTCTCTCTCTCTCTCTCTCTCTCTCTCTCTCTCTCTCTCTCTCTCTCTCTCTCTCTCTCTCTCTCTCTCTCTCTCTCTCTCTCTCTCTCTCTCTGGAATATGAGGGATGAGGGCTCATTCTGAATGCACGTTTGAGTCACTGAGAGATGTTAGAAAGATTTCAGGGCTTTGTCCCCAACCCAGACAATTAAAGCAAAATTTCTAGGGTGGGACTCAGGTCTTAGTGTTTTGGAAGTTCCCTGAATGATTCCAATGGGCAGCCCAGCTGAGAATCACTAACTTCTAGTCTGATATTTTTTTTCTTAAAGAGTAGAAAACCAAGGCTCAGAAAAAAAGACTTTTCCGATGACACACAGGGAGGTGACAGCAGAATGGGGACGAGTTTTCTCTTCCCTGTCCATCATGGCCTGCTGAAATCTACACATCATCCTAGCTGGAATTCCTGCTTCCAGAAGCAACAAGCCAAACAGCCGGAGTGGCCGCCGTCTGCAGACACATCTGCAGAGTCACCTGCGAGCCACTGTGCATGGGAGGGGCGCTGAGCGCTGGGCAAAATCAGCATTTGTCATCAGAAGAGCTGTGAAAGACTGTAACTGATACGGGGGCACTATCTCTTGCTCAGGTGTTTGTTCCAGTTGTGGTTTTCGGAACTAGAGAAATAACCACAGTGTGAGTTTGGGACCAAAGTCAGAGGGACCCAAGTTGAATTCCATTGTCTCCTGACTGGTGAACTGTCACTTGGAGTCTCCAGGGTGCCCCAGGCACAGTCACCCCAGAAGCAGCCGCCGGTCCCCTAGGGAAGGCGATGAGAAGATTCACAGTGCACACTGCGGGCTCTGTGAACTGGAAGGGGTCCCCTTTCCTCCCTGTGGGCCCTGTCCCCCTGTCACCCGGGGACGGGTTTACGACAGTCCAGGAACTGGATGAGGAGTTGTTACCTTGTATTGTGGTGATTCTGTTGACTCGATTTAGAGCTCTTCCGTTCAAGAAAATCAAGTAAGTCTTTAAGAGCCTGTTCATCTATCTTCTCAAGAAAGATGACCACCAACCAGCCAATGTGATGGTCCCGCCAGTCGTGTGCCCTGCTTACTACTTGTCTTTGCTGACCTCACAGTAACCAAACCCATCTTGTCTCTGGCAATTGAATACCACCCCTTGGTCCCAGGTTCTAGTGTCCCCACTGAAGCAGGGTCCAGTCCAAGGGCAGCAGTCCCCACTGTCACTCTTGGACCCCAGTTCTAGAAGAGCCACCAGAAAGCTCTTCAAGGGTGCCCCACACAGGCTCCCCACTCAGCCTTGGTGAAGGGAGTGCCCTCCAGGGGTACACGGGGTGGGAGTGACCTGGTCCCAGGTGACAGATCCGCTCTAGGAGCCATTTCTAGGAGACTTTAGATACCTTCCTCTAAGGACATCCAAGACAGGCCATCCTGCCCCACTGGTCCCACTTGTCAGAGAGGACTGGCCTTATTGTCTTCATCGTTTCAGAAACTCCAGAGATTCCAACATCAGTATTGTGCTTCTAGGCCACATCTTCCAAGAGGCTATTTCTCAAGCTTTGAAACAGCTCAAATATCACATCAAAAAGTGCCAAAGGTTTTGTAGAAATCGGTGATCGTGAGCCATGAAACAAATAATTACATCAATACCAAATGCTTAGAAGAGAAGATGGATTCTGGTCCTCTTCGCATTAGACTCTGCAGGATGCTGTCTGCTGTGACTAGGGAAGTCCCAGCAGGACATGGGCCTGGACGCCCCAGGCTGGGCTGCCCTGGCTCCTGCCCCACCTCCCGGTCCCACCCTCTTCCTCCAGTTGGGGATGCAAAAAGGAGTGGGCATGAAGAATCTTGACCTTGTAGCACCAAAATGGTTCAAGGGTTCCTAATGCCTTTGACCCTGGGCTTGTCCTGGAGCCTTCCTGGAAATCACATGCCGAGGCCTGAGAGCGTGATGGGTGCTGGCAGCACACACAGGGATCGCATGAAGCTCCACGCCATCTCTAGGGGCAAATTTGTCATCAACCCTTTTTTGGGAGGAGGAGGGACTTGGATGTTTTGACCATAAGAACACAGGCTGCCAAAGAATTCACTTCAGAAATCCTCTCACACTGGGAGCCAAGCTGGTCACTCTTGTGAAGCCCTAGACTAGCTCCACATTTCCCAGGGAACAAAGCACAAGAGCCTTCCTATGGGTTTCCTGGCTCCTCTTCAGGCACGAAAGGACCCTCCCCCAGCCACTCACTCTGCTCAGCCTGCCCCTCCACCAGCTATCCACCCTGCCTTCTTTCATCACTGCCCAAGTGTCACCCGAGAACTACTCTAGCCACCTCATTTTACTTATTTAATTAAAAATTTTACTTGAAGGAGTATCACAGCATCACAGTCTGTAGGTTTCACGCGTGCATTTTCGTAAATCAACATGCAAACATAATACATCAAGCTCACCAACAGCAAAAAGGAGTGGGCATGAAGAATCTTGACCTTGTAAGCACCAAAGTGGTTCAAGGGTTCCTAATGCCTTTGAGGTTGAGCAGTCCAACCTCATTTTAAAAGGCACCCCGGCCCCTTTCTCTACCTTTTCCACAGTGCACGGAACCTTCTGGTGAACTGTGCACCTTCTTTATTTTGATGTTGCCTAGCTCTCCCACTAGAATGAAAGCTCCACGAGGGCAAAGACACTGATCTCTTTGTCACTCCTGAATTCCGCACCCTTAGAAAAATGCTTGGCATGTGAAGGTGATCCATTAAGGTGTTGCGAGCAAATGACTGAGACTTCTGTGTGCTTGGCTCTGTAGCTGACTCAATCACAGCTTAATAAGTGGGATCCATGAAAGAGCTAGATATGGTCACTGCACCTACTTTTCTTCTCTACAAAGGGGAACAATCTCATAGTCATCGATTCAGTTACTTAGAAATTGCCTGAGCCTAATAAGACACACAGACACAGCAATGAACATTTCTACGGCATTTGTTTTTAAAATTTTAATTAAAAATGCACCTGGATGGTTAAAGCAAAATGTTTTCACTCTACCTAACCTTGCCATATGTCTGTAATTTCAAAAGTGAATCTTGTCTTGCTAATGATGGGTTTCATCATTTTGCTTGGAGAAGGAGGTGTTTAAGCAAAGGGAAAATTATAATTGTGACTCTTTTACACTAGATTAGTGTTGACTTTACAGAGGCAGTCTTAAACTCCACACATGTGCCTTGAAGGGGAATCCTCTAACTCAAGATGATGAAGAGGAGGCACCCCTGTCAGACCCTTCTAGTTTTACTTTTTTGGTCAAAAGAAAACTTCAGCCAATGAATTATTACATTATTATAGTTTATTCTGAATTCAGACAGCTATCTTATATTCTAGAACTTGATTACAAAGTAGGTGCATTCATCATTTGGGGAATTCCTGGCATAAAATTCATTCTTTTAGTTGTACGGAATATACCAAGTAGAACACTTGAAGACACTATAGGAGATAGTAAAGTGGGGGGAAGGTTTTTGACATTGGGAGAGAGGGGGCACAGGTACTGTGGCCTTTGAACAAGCCTGTGTTAAGTGAGGAGGAATTCATGCTGACTTTGGAGGGAGAACAATCCAGGGAGAGCACGTGCAAAGGCCCTGAGGTAGAATTGACCAGGACATATCAGAGCACAGAAGATTTTCCTCTGGGTTTCTCTTTTTCCCCTTGACATGAATTCCTAATCCTCTTCCAAGCCCAGAAGTCAGCTTTCTCTGCTCTGGTAGATCCTGATTTCCCAACCCTTAATCAGAATGAGACCTTTCAGAATAACCCCACCCCCAAAGTTTTTGCTTGGGGCTCTATGACTAAACAAAACCCCTTTGCACACCCACAGGACAGGAAGCTACAGATCTCTGACCTTTCAACACAGGTTTTCTATGGCAGACAAACTCCATAATCAAGTGGAAGTGTTGCAGGTCTCCACCTGTCTCCGGGCAATTTCCCATCCCACCCACTCCCACACTCCCACTGAAAAGCTATAAAAATAGAAGTTTCAGCAGAACTGAGATGCTGAAGGACAGGATGGTGGTGCGCTCATCCTGCCCCATTTTCCCAGGTCTGAAGTGTGTCATCCTCCATGAAGGCCCTGAGTCCCCATCCGTACCCCCACTCTCTAGAGTCAATAGGGAGGAGGGAGGAGGGGGAGCAGGAGGGAAGAGGAGGGAGGAGAAGGGAGAAGGGGGGGCAGGAAGGAGAAGGAAGAGGAGGGAGAGGAGGAGGGGAGAGGAGGAAAG
>RJWH01008472.1:0-30159 GCA_004363575.1 Solenodon paradoxus
GCCCAGCCCAGACGTTTTCTTTGACTCAGTCCGCCGCCAGTGTCTCCACCCACTCCGCCCCAACCCCACCCCACTACTCTCCAGGGTATAGAACCTTTCTATGCAGCTGTTTATTTCAAAAGTGCCCCGAATAGGCTCGCTGCTCCCGAGTCTGCCGTGAGCCTCTTGGTTTTCCAGGGCACTCCAAGCCTCACTCTGCGCACACACACACACACACACACACACACACACCCCTTGCAGCTTACTGGAAGTCAGCGGGAGAAGTTAACAGTACTGGCGTGAAAGCCACTCCTTGAAGATGCCCAGTAAGATCCTTGTTTTATTTGTTCACTGGTCTCTGTCCTCTTCACCACCCTCCCACCCTGCCCCAGCCACCCAGTTCTCCCCATACCCCACCCCCGCACCACCACTCCTCACTCACCAAGCCACTTGGTAGTGACTACTTAAACTCGAAGGAATTCTAGTTTAAGGGGACGAGGGGAAGCCAAGTGAAGCGCACGGTGTGCTGGGAGTTACCCGGTGGAGGGGCTGGCTCCGGGGCAAACCTTCTGGAAGGGATCTGGGCTAAACCAGAACCCGAGGGATGAATTGGGAGGAGCGATGGGGAAGGAGAGGTAGGGTAAGTGTGAAGACCTGGGAATGCTTTGGAGAAAACGAAAGGAAATTCACTTGCTTTAGAGTTGAAGGTGAAGGTTGGGCTGGGGCCAGGCTGCCAGAGGAAGTGGGTGGGTGAGGAGAAGGGCCCTGGTCAAGCGGCTGCTGCTGGTCCTGGGTGGCAGCCAGTCCCTTCCCTGGAGCCCAGCAAACTTCTGTCAGAGGCTGCCAATAAAAATAGTGTTGGGGTTTTTCTCTATAATAATCGACTCTTGATAAAAGTAAATACAGAGTGAAACCCTCACTCTGACCTCCACCCAGTCATGCCCCTGGGCATATAAAAGATAATCTGTTTTACAGTTTCCTTTTTCCAATCACAAATGGGATTTTTATCTTTCTACTTTTTTAAGGGAAGCTGCAGACAGGAATGAAGGCAGTAGGCAGGCAGGCTGGAAGAGAGGAGGAAGAAGCATCTTGTATTCAGTTGTTCATACTGGTTGTCCGCCCCCTCCCCACCCCGCGAACCCATGTATAGCTTGCTCCTTCGGAGTCAATGGACCTAACCGCTGTTCACCAGAGCGCCACAAATGGGATATTATAGTACATGTGTGCTCATGCCAAGCGCCTGGCACAGGGCCTGGCTCAGTAAATATTTGTTAAATGAATGAGCAAAGAAAGGAAACACCCCCAATCTGGAACCTCGATGTCTGGCATGCGGGGAGAGATTTGGGCGGGGCTTGGTTAGAGGGGCTCAGCAGTTAAGACTCCAGGCTTGGACGCCTGCCCATGTGACCTGCGTTGAGAGGGGCCATCCTCCAAATCCACCTCCCTCGGCAGCCCTGAATGAGCCCACCATTGACTACGGATTCCAGAGACTCCAGAAAGTCATTCCTAGACACCCTGGAGATCCGGAGAGGCTGCCCAAGGTACTCAGGGGGCGCAGCAGGGCGGGGCGGGGCGGGTGGAGAGAGCCCCCCAGGGGCTGCCCCTCCGTCCGTCTGTCTCCCTCCCCTGCCCCAGGAAGTGCTGTTGAAGCGCGCGGCCGACTTGGCGGAGGCCCTGTACGGAGTGCCCAGCAGTAACCAGGTAAGGCGCCTCCGCCAGCCTCTTAGCGCCGCGAGGCCGGGGGCTGCCGCCCTCCCGGCGCCCGCGGCTGCCCCGGCCGTGCCCCGCTCTTGTCTTCGCAGGAGCTCCTCCTGAAGCGCGCGGCGGACGTGGCCGAGGCTCTGTACAGCGCCCCCCGCGCGCCCGCCCCTCTCGGACCCCTGGCTCCGAGCCACCCGCACCCGGCGGTCGTGGGCATCAACGCCTTCAGCAGTCCGCTGGCCATCGCCGTCGGGGACGCCACGCCGGGGCCGGAGCCGGGTGCGTCCCGCTGCCCTTCCCCGTGAGCCCGGCGCCCAGATGCTTCCCTGCTGGGCCGCTCTCCTGACGGCCGCTCTCTCGCAGGCTACGCGCGCAGCTGCAGCAGCGCCTCTCCCCGCGGGTTCGCGCCCAGCCCGGGCTCGCAGCAGAGCAGCTACGGCAGCGGCCTTGGAGCTGGCCTCGGCGGCTACGGGGCGCCGGGTGTCGCCGGTCTCGGCGTGCCAGGGTCCCCTAGCTTCCTCAATGGCTCTACGGCCACCTCACCTTTCGCCAGTGAGTGTCCCTACCTTGCGGAGGGAGGGACCGGGACCCGGGTATAGAACGGACTCAAGTCCTTGGGGGTCGGGGGTCTCCTAGCGACTCTCCTAGGAGTATCGATCCGCACCGTGTCCTTCCGCACAGGACCAGCCCCCTCCGCGGGCAGCTTCACTCTGCCCTTGGGCGCCTTCCCTTCAACGCTGGGGCCGGGGTTTTGTTTTTGTTTTTGTTTTTTTTGCCCCGTCTTTTAACTCCCTTTGTTGACCTCAGTTGTACACATGGATTGTAGTACTCCCCGCCTCCTGAAACCGGTTTTAACGAGGAGACTTCGGGCTGAAACCTGGTGACCGCCACCTTTCCATCTTATACTAGAACTTCGGGCGGAGGTTGGCGCCCCCTGCCGGAAGCCTGAGCGAACTCAGGCTTCCACCTGCCACTAGGGAACCCTGATCCTAGAAGGGAAGATGTGGCTCCCTACTATCTGGAGTCAGAACAAACCAATTCCGTGTGGTCAAATAGCTTGCTTCGGGGTTTGAACAGCCAAATGGGAGGCTATCGGACATTCAGCAAGTTGTTTCTTTGAACTTCAGTTTCCTCTAAAATGGGATCTATGTCTCCCTGTCTAGGGTTATTCTCAGATTTGAATATGCCACTATACATAATAGCCCAGACAATTCAGAAAGAGTGCATGGTTTTGCAGTCCCAGCACTCGAAACATCTGGCCACCTGCCTCACCTTCCTTGTAGGTGACCTGCATCCTGGGTACTGTTCTTTCAGGCTGTGTGTTTGAACTTGGCACGTTCCTTCTGGCCTGGGCTCACCTGGGACCTGAAGTCCCATCTACCAAGGTCTATGCAGATATGACCCTCTGGTGTCCTTCCCAGACCCCTGTCTCTTCTGACTCTTTGCTCAGTCCAGCTCCACTGCTCTTGGTACCCTCGTTCTGGGACGGCACTCTCACAACTCTGTGTGGTGCCCCCCAGGGTTGACGCTGATGGAAGAGCAGCCCCCTTCCCCATCACACTCATAGTGCAGTCAGCAGTGGGATCACACTGACCCTGTGCACAGAAGTCAGCCTACTGGGCTCTCCCCATTTGACCAGAGATCAAGAATTCTAGAGCTGCTTAAGCCCCACTTCCAGCATTAACTGGAGGCACCCTGAACTCATCCAAGGCTGCATCCCATCTCATGATACTGTCTGGTGCTAACACAGGCCCTCATCTGCTCTTCATGTTCAGGGCACCCTATGGCACAGCACAAGGTGGGTGTCATTCTCATTGAGTTTGCTTGAAATGACATCAGAATTCTCCCTGCCAGAGAATCTGGGGCTGTCTGGGCCTGCCCTTAGTTTTCAGCTTCAGCTGCCAACAGCCCTGGACCCACAACTCCCAATAATACCCAGGTTACAAAATATGACCCTGAACCCCAGGACTTGAGAGTGATAATACACTTCCTGGCATTGGTCTCGGGCCCCCCATGGGAACTTCATGGGCCTCATCTTGGGCTCCACGGGCGTTGTCTTAAAAGCCAACCTGGGACTGAGGGCATTTGGAACAGGAGCAGCTGACGAAGGCTCTTTGTATCAAAGTGGCACATGAGTGGTACTTTTATGCCAAAAGCCCCATCCACACCTCCACCCCATTGCCTGTTGCTTGGACAGTGCTCAGAACACAGTCCTCCTGGTCTGTGGAAGAGAGAGGCAGGGAATTGGGTTCCAGTGAAGCAGTAGAAAGGTGAGATCCTGAGATGCCCTGTGCAGGAGCCCCAGGAGAGGAAACTGCAAGAAGGAAGAGCAGCAGACCTGTGTGCAGGAGGCTTGTGGTTACTCCTGAGCTAGCATCACCCCCAGGTGATGATGGGGTGAGAGAACAGGAAGACCTGAGGATGTGGGTCTCTATGCCTCTTTTTTTTTTTTTTTTTTTTTTGAAATTGACCAGCTGGGAGAGGGAGCTACAGGAGCACCCAAGACCCAAGCAAGTGGTGACCAGTACCCCCATGACGTGGGAAGAGAGCCAGGTGTGAGAGAGGGGGTAAGGGGCGCATGTTTGCAGAGGAAGTTAAGGTGTTTGTTTGTTACATGAGCTCCAGTCCTGACCGAGACCAGTGGAGGAAACTGTGCAATCCCCAAACTTCACCCACCACTTGCCCCAGCTCTTATCCTGATCTTTGTCTCCAATCTTGGTTCCCCAGGATCCATCAACATTCTTTAGCATCTCAGAAGCCGATAGGTTTTCAGCAGGAATCCTAACTTATTCCATCTCTCGTTCATCTCTTATCTTTGGGAGATACCTGCCAGAATTTCAATGTTCTGGCTGTTCTGGGTTTCATTTCACTTTTATCCCATCTGGTTCTGTCAGCACCAGTCCTGAGAAAAATTCTCGAGAACCCCCAAAAGGTGAATTCTGGAGCAGGATCCTTGAGGCTCCTATCCTGCCTCCAGACCCTGCCCTAAACTGGCTTCCCTAGTACCCTCACAGTCCCCGGTCAGGTCTGAGCCTGGTGCCTGGGGCAGCAGCCCCCACGGGGCCCACTACCCATACCAGGGCCTAAGCCATGTTGTTCACTCTGGTGCTGTCTCCCTGTTGTGTCTCCCACCACCTGCCCTGCTGCACCTGCCCCTCCCTGCCCCGCCCCGGAGTCATGCCCTCTAGCCCCCCGCTGGCCGCTGCCTCCTCCATGTCCCTCCCGGCCGCTGCCCCCACCACCAGCGTCTTCTCCTTCTCGCCTGTCAACATGATCTCCGCTGTCAAACAGAGGAGCGCCTTCGCCCCCGTGCTGCGCCCACCCAGCTCCCCACCCCAGGCCTGCCCCAGAGCCCACGGAGAGGGGCTTCCAGGTAAGTGATGCCCCTCTGTGACCTGCCTCATCAGTTGGCCTGGCAGGGCCCACTCCATCCACATCTCACCAGATCTTCATTTGGGCTGACCTGTTCCCCTGGAGGGCCAGAGCAGGGAGCCTGTCTGGGAGGTCTGTCTGGGCCCCACTTCCTGGACATCACAGCTTGGGGTGATTACCACTCTGGAAACTCAACTGGTCACCTGGCCAAGAGGAAGGAGACTTCTCCAAATTCCAGTTGGCACAGATCTGGAACCCAGTCCAAAGACCCCCCAACCTCCATCCGAACCCAAAGCCAAGACCCAGCTCCAGGAACTGCAGGATCCCCACCAGTCTGCCTGCCTACCTGTGTCACATGGGCATGGGACAGGAGCATACACCTCTGTGAGGGACTGGGTCACTCGCTAGCTAGAAGGGAACTAGCCTTAGAGAAGGTTTCGCTTAGCTTCCCCATCTCCATTTTACAGATTAGGGATTGAGACCCTGCCACCCCTTCTATGTCCCACTGTGAATTGGTGGTCGTTTTCTCCAAGTCAGCCTTCAACTTAACAAAGCCTGGGTCCTAACCAATAGTGTATCACAACTCAAAAATAGTCATATCTCTCCATCTGCTGGAAGAGATGACTCTTTGGGTGGACTTGTTAAATTGTGTTCTGGGATGATTTGAAAGGACATGTTACTTTTTGCCTTGTCTCCAAGTTTTGGGTCATTTTTCTTGACCTCTGTGTATTGGAACTTCAAATAGGAAGATAAGGGAGAATGGGGTGGGGGGACAATTTCTCCAGGAGGGGGCTCAGCAGAGGTGAGGGCAAAGAAAATGATGAATTTCTTGGTGCCACTGCATTCGGAGCCCCACCCCTCTTTCCTTTTCTTTCCTGGCTTCCTTGCCTTGAGACAGGCCCTGGAAGGAGGCAGGGCTGGGAAGAGGAGTCATCACTCCCAGCAAAGGCTGGGAGCTGCTTCCCCTAAAAAGGCCTGAGGGGCACATCTCACTAACGCTAGACAGGCCAGGACGAAGGTGGCCGACCACCTTCAAGACTTGATAGCTCTGCCCTCAGAACGTGCCAGACACCTGGCATGTTAGCCCCAGTGCAGAGAGGGACAGGCAGATACAGTCCCCAAGCTACCTGTGGCTTATGATGCCTCTCCTTGGTTACCCCAGACCAGCCTTTTGAGGATTCTGACAAGTTCCACTCTCCAGCCCGGGGGCTTCAGGGTCTGGCCTACTCCTAATTACGGTAGGTCTCTGGGTTTTGCCTCCTCCCCTGACCCTTGGATGGGCTGTCTCCCAAAGACTTAGCAGGGCTGGGAAGCTGGGGTCCAGGTCTCCCTTTCGAGGGCCCATCTAGACAGCTGTGGGGCCACAGAGCCTAGCCGAGGGGCCCCGAGCTGGACAAGTGAAGAGAAGTAGCTTCCTGGCGCCTCACAGCCAGCCTTTCTCCAGGGCCTTCTTCTCTCCCTCCCCCTGCCAGGTCTGCAGGTATTGCCCTGACTGAACTCGGACTGGTGGTCCCTCCAGGATTCACACCCGTGCCCTGGACAGCAGTACAGATAGACACAGGGACAGGGCTGCGGGCAGACCTCTATCCAGGGCCTGAACAGGGAGAAGCCATGCTCCCTGTGCTAAAGCCCCCCACCCCAGCCCCACAGGCTTCTCCCCGTTCCTTTCTCAGGGCTGGTTGGAAGCCCCAGCACCGTGCACTTGGCAGGAGAGCATCCAGGCCTCTTTCACTGGGCCAGTTCCTCTGGAAGACATGGGCCTCGTGCAGACCAAAGGCATTGGGTGACAGGAGCACGGGATGAGGACTGTGGGAAAGAGGACAGCTCAGGGAGAGGTGGCCTGGGAGAGCCTGGCTGCATCCAACCCATCTCAACCGACCCGGCATCCCGACTCCTCTCCAGGACTAAAGGCGGTGCCCAGCAGCCTCGGGAGGCATGCCCAGGCTCCCATGGAGCTTCCAGGGACTGTAGGCCCCTGTGGCTGCCCACCCCCTCTGAGGCCTGCACCTCATGCTTGCCACATCCTGAATCCCAGTGGGGACTTTAAGCATGGAGGGTGCAGAAGACGGGGTACCAAGCCGTCGAACTGTGGGTCTTCCACCCCAGTGGGCGTCTCATGTGGACTCTGGGCCCCACACACGCGACTGGCTGGAGCCATAGAACCATGGAATGGGCCCGGCTGCCCTGGCCTCACTGCTGTGCCGAGGTTGGAAAGAACGGAACAATAAACAGATGCAGGTGGCCACCTGGCCTCTCTTGCCTGCTTCCTTGGAGTGGGTCGGCTTGTTCTGCGGCGCCCATGGGGCCTCTCCGTACCATGCCCCTGGGCAGCCTCTTGCATTTTGGGCTTTTTCAACAACTCCAGAGATCAGCTGAGCAAGTATTCCCCGCCCATGTCTGCTCTTGGGCACTGTGCGGGGGTTGGGGGGGGCGGTGGCGACAGACTAGCAGGCCTGTGGACCCAAGACACAGGCTCAGTCCCAAGAGCCCTGGCAGTCTGACCACAGTGCCCCAGCCATGTGACCAGGGCCAAAGTAGGGCACTGTCATTCCCGAGAACCAGAACAAAGCTACTTAAACACTCCCCTGATGCACAGGGTTCAGCAGTGACATCCTTCCTGAACAGAGGCTGCAGGCCCTCGCCTGTGCTACGTGGGCCAGGAGTGGCTGCCAGGCTGCCTCTCTGAGCCACATCCCATTGTTCCCCAGGCCTAAGTGCTGGCTCTATGTCTCCGAGCCTGGGAGAAAGGTTCCAAGTTCATTTAGCCCCCTTCCAGACTGAATCCTGATTGTCCCTCTAATATATGTCCCCTAGGTTTCAGAGGTCTAGCTGTCTGACCATGGAAGCCACTCTTGACCATTTCCCAGTCCCTAGCCCCAGACTGTCCTCTCCTGCGGGCAGCCCTCCTTAACTCAGGCCTTTGGAAATGCTGTTCTTCCCAAGACAGGTACCCAGGCCCTGCAGCCCTCTGGGCAAATGGGTTGGGTCTGCCCTTCAGAAGCCTCCACTTCCTTCTTTCATGTTCTTGGCCAATACCTGGGATTCCCCTCACCAGGGAGACCCATGGCAGGGACAGCCTTCGTGGCCTCTCCACTGTTCCTGCTTTAGCCGGCTCTGTACAGCCCCAAAGCCTGCCCGCCCGCATCTGCTCCATTCAGACTCAGAGTCGCGCCCACTGCCCAGGGCCCTCCCAGACTGGGCACCCCTAAAACTCTAATCTGTGTGGGACGGAGGCAGTAACTGGATCCTAGGCCCACTTTGGCTGCTGAGATGACCAAGTGCTGTGGTTGATATAAATGAGACATGGGGTCTGCCCTCAAAGGCCTCACAACACTGCTTAAGCCAGTGTTTGAGTCAAAACTGCCCACTCCCATGTCCACAACAAGTCAAGCTGGTCGATGATGAAGTTTGCTCTGGACTGAGTGTTGTCCTCTCAAAACCCATACATACACTGCAGCCCTCCTCCAGCCACTGTGTGATTGTTTGTAGATAGGGCCTTTACGAAGGCAGTGAAGGTGAAGTAAGGTCAGAAGAGGGCCACCCTTTCTGATAGAACTGGTATCCTTGTATGAAGAGGAAGAGACTTCACAGATTACTTCACCATATGAGGATGCAGCCAGGAGGTAGCTGTCTGCAAGCCGGGAAAAGAGTTCTTACCATGAAGCAAATCACTTGGCCTTTTTCAGAACTATGAGAAAATAAAGTCCTGTTCAAGCCACTGAAGTCTGGTATTTTGTTACGCAGCCTGGTCTGACTCATATAGTGTTCTTTCCTACGTGTGTCAGTGTGGGTTCCCCTAAAACAAAATCTGAGACAAGTTCCCTGCTGGAGAAGTCTGGGAGACAGTGTAGAACACCCCTTGGAGCTTTCCCCCACAAGAGGCAAAGTACCTGGCATAACGACTCGCCTGCCCTCATCTGTCACTGCATGAGAACTACTCCCAGACTAACCCTCTGGTTAATCTGCTGGCCTGCCCTTCACACTGGCAAGAGCAAAAACCACCAGGTAGGTGGTAGTAGGATGTTGGAAGAAAATTCTGGAATGGTGAGGGGAGGCAGAGGGGATATGGGGAAGACACCAAAAGCCTCTGCTATGCACAGAACCTCCAGGATCAAAGAACCCTATTCAACACCGCCCCGATCAGAGCTGTCACTTGAGATGAAAATGACTAGCCAAACTTAGTCAATATCACACCAGGCTTTTCTGTAGCCAATAAATTAGTAAGGAATAAGTCAAACTGGATCATGAGTCATATGTCAGTACAAGACAAGCCTACAAGTCAGCCTGGAGCTGTAGTGCCTCCAATAGAGCGATGAAAGCATTTCCTTCATAGGCAGAACACTTCCCAGGACTTCCCATGTTCTGTAGTCAAAGTGTGGGGTCCATATTCAACAGATGTAATGCTGAATCTAAGAACAATGTTGAGAGGAAGAGGCTTAGTTGTGATCTGACAAATCTATATGGAAACCTCACTGTCCAATAAATGCTATCAGATAACCCAGTCTTAGCTTACTGACGGTCTTGAGGCCTTGAATACAGGACAGAATTGATTGGCTCATTGGAATTGATTGGTACAGGTTCTCAACAGCCCAGATCACTGATGGCAGCCCTAATCTTAATTCCAACACCTTTGTTTATATGGTTGGGTTGGCATCGTTCACCTGGAATGAAGGTTATCTTACTATAGATTCCCCAGGAGCAGAGCCTGAGACAAGGACTTGGGTTCAAATGGTTGATTTCAGAGGCATCTCAGGAAACACCAATGAGGGAAGAGGCAAGTGATTCAGGGAAGAGAAGGAAGTCCAACAAAATGTGTTATTGAGCAAGTTCCTACTGGAACTCAATCCTACCCAAGAACTCTGAGACACAATATGAATGAAATACATGCCTCAGAGTTTTCCCACATGAGTGATAAGGGAGCTGGAATATTTATACACCCACTTCCAACACTCAGTGGTTGAGGACTTCTGGGAAGAGTGGCAAGGGGGAGCATCTTCCTGGCACTTCTGGTGGGCCCATTGGTGATATAACAGGACCCCAAAGCTAGATAAAGCTTTCAGGGAAAGAGATGCAGGTGCTGGCAGATGGTGTGATACACTGAAGAGTAAGATGGTGGGATATATGTGGTACAACAGTGTCTGCCCTAGAGTTGGTCATCGGTAACCATCCTGTGGAAGAATTTTTTCCCTACTTGTAATAAGTTCAGAAAGAACATGGATTTTCCTTTATCTACAAGACCTATCTCTCCTGGCACCAGATGAGGGAAACACTGCCCAGCCTGTTTCTAGATGAGCCACCCAGGTGCCAGGTGACAAAGGGACCCTTTTCAGAATGAGCCCTGACTTGAGAGTTTTCCAGTGGGGCCAATATGGGTGGAAGTAGGTTGGGAGTCAGGCATTTGGCTACTTTCTCTTTAGAGAGATCATCTCTGGAAAATTCTCTGCTTTCTTCCCATGTGTTTCCTCACATCCTACCCTGGGGATTGGGCAACCTCTGGGGCAGCACTTGGCTCCGGCAGCACCCTGTGAACAGGTCTCACTGATTCAAGAGACACCAGACAGCCCTGCTGCTGACTATCCAGCAAAGCACCCTCCTCTCCCCACCTAAACCCATATTGGTGGGGCCCTTAGTTTCTTCAGAAAAGAACACTTTCCCAGAAAAGAAAGGAAACTGACACTCGGTGGGGGAAGGGATGATCTTTTCAATGAATGGCAGTGGGTCAATTGCATATTCATATGAAAAATATTAAACTTGACTTCCTCCTCACACCATATACAAAAATCAATTCCAGACGGATTATGAAAGCTGAAGCAAAGTTTCATGCCCTTGAAGATAAACTAGAAGTCTTTCTCCAAGGTCTATTTCCCCATCACATCATCAACTTTAAAATGAGACAAGCATTGCACATGTTTGAGGTGGTTCAAATGGGCCCCAAATCTTTTCTCTTCCCTAGGAAAACTTTTCCTTGCAGTAGGAAAATGTTCACTGACCAGCATCTTTCTCCCCTAGAAGACATGAAGTCACTCTCTGAAGCTCCTAGCTTTTCAGCTAGGGTGGCCCGCTCCCTCTCCCCACAGTCACACTTACACCTTGAGCTTTCTTCATTTGCTACCTCTTCAGTGACAATAACAGCACGCGCTGGGTGATGGAAGGGAATTTAGCCACCATCTTGAAACCACCGGCTCTGAAGAATAGTGTTCACAAGATCACAAGAAGATCTGTGTGAAGGTCTCCACGAGCGTGGGTACTGCCCATTCCTGTGGACTCCATCTCCTCCTCCTTCTTTCACACTCCTCTTCAGTCGTGTTATACGGTTTTTAATTACAATCTTTTTGATTGAAAGTAATCTGTTATCATCTTTTCCTTATGGTTAAAGCTTGTCTGTTTTGTTTTTTCGAGAGGAAGGAAGGAAAAGAGGAAGAAGAAGCATTTGGAAGGAAGGAAGGAAGAGGAGGAAGAGGAAACATCTTTATTTATTTAGTTGTTTCATTCTTGTCCCAGGTCTTGAACGGGGTCCTTGGGTGATATGTGGTCTGCACACTGGCGCTCAGCCTCCTGAGACACAAGGGTGTGCCCCAAGCTTATATCCTTTTCAGAAAATTTTACCTACAACAACAAAAAAAGAGAATTTGAATTTAATTGTTTGTATGGCTAGCCATTTGGCTCACCACCAATTATTGAAATGACCATCTTTCCCCCCACTGCACAGAAAGGGCACCTTTATCATAAACACAGTGTCCATATAGGTTTGAGTCTGTTCTGGATTCTCTATTTGATCCATTGGTCTTTTTGCCTATCTTTATACCAATCCCACATGATCATAATTACTCTAGGTTTATAGTAAGTTTTGATATCAAGCATAGCAAGTCATACAACCTAGTTCTTCATAATTATCTTGGTTACAATTAGTCCTTTGCATTTCCATACACATTTTATAATTAGTGTGTTAATTTCTACTTTTTAGAAGACAAGTGACTCTTGCCCTGGGTGGAGTTGGGCACAGTCTGCATATATCCCAAGGTCCCAGGGTTCACATCCCAGGGCTGGTGGGAATAACCAAGATGAACCACTAAATAATAATTAAATAAATGCTTCTTCTTCCTCTCTCTTCCTACCTGCTTGACTGCTCATCTTCATTCCTGCCTGCAATTTTCCTAAAAAAAAAACCAAAACTTTAATTTTCGTTGGTATTGCATTAAGTTTATAGATCAATTAATGGAGCATTAGGCACGCCCTGGTGGCCTAGCGGTCCAGTACACCTGGGAGCAGTCCCACATACATCCAAGGTCCCTGGTTCAAGACCTGGGACCAGGGGGAACAACCAATGTGAACAACTAAATAAAAATAAATAAATAAAACTCTTCCTCCTCCTCTCTCCTCCTGCCTGCTTGCTTATTCACCTGCATTCCTACCTATACCTTTCCTTTAAAAAAAAAAAATAATGGCCAATCAACATCTTCAATATATTGAATATGTCAATCCATGGATATTTATTTATTTACTTTTGTAGAGGAAAACTATAGGCAGGAATGAAGGCGGGTAAGCAGGCAGGAAGAGAGAGGAGGAAGAAGCACTTTATTTATTTTATTTAGTTATTCATCTTGGCTGTTCCCCAGACTCGGGGTCACGAACTTGGGACCTTTGGGATATATGTGTACTACACCCAGTGGGCTAAACCGCTAGGCCACCAGACCATACCCAATCTCTGATGTTTATATTTCTCTGGTGACTTAGCTCTTTGAAAACTTCTCTTAGTGCACTGTGCTGGAGAAGCAGTTAGGTCATCATCTCTGAAGGAACATAGGCCACATACCCCTGGGTTTGAGTCCTAGCCTGGCGGGGAGCAACCCGTGTGAACAACTAAATAAAAATGAATGAAGGGCTTCTTCCTCCTCCTCTCACTTCCTACCTGTGTATTCACCTTCATTCCTGCCTGCACTTTTCCTTTAAAATAAATAAACGAATAGACAAACATTAAAAACAAATAAAAATAACACTTCTCTTAATAAGCTTCTGTGTGTAAGTCTTACACATTCTTCACTCATTCCTCCATATTTTATCATTATGATACTATTATAAACATAAAATTTCTTTTTATTTTCTGTTTGCTGTGTGCATTCAAAACTAAAATTGATTTTTGCACAATAACTTTGTATTCAGCCACTTTGCTTAGCTGGCTTGTAGTAATACATTATTCACAGATTATCTTAAATTTTCTTCAGTACATAATTAAGCAGAACATCTGCTAAGAAGGACAGTTTTATTTCTTTCATTTCCAGTTCTGATTTCCTTTTCTTGCTTAAATGCTCTGATTAGAATCTCCAATACAGTGTTGAATAGAAGTAGTGTGAGTGGACATCTTTGTTTTATTCCTGATCTGAGAAGAAAAGCTTTTAACATTTCTCCATGAAATACCATTTTGATTTTATAGATTTTATACTATTCCTAATTTTCATTCTAAAAACCTTTAAATTTGAATAGATGCCACATTTTGAGATGCTTTTATGCATATATTACTGTCTCCACTAGTTTGCTAATGTGTTGAATTACATTCATCATATGTCTAATGTTAAACCATTGCCTTAACTGTTTAATTATATGCTTAATGATAAAGATCTGCATTTGTTGAAGAGGAAGGAAGGCAGGTAGAAATGAAGGTAGGCAGGCAACAGGCAAGCAGAAAGAGAGGAGAATCTAAGACCTTACAGGAGGATAAGACCTTGCAGAAATTACCAACTGTCACAGATTCTGCAGTTTTCCTGTTATGAAAGCAATCCACTTGCAACTGTCCCACTGACATCATCATCCAGAATGCAGATGCAAACAATGCTATTTGGAATAATCAGCAGTCACCAACACCCTGAAAACTGACCTTTCACTGAAACTGCCCAGATCGTAAACCTCCCACCCGGGAACTGTATAAGAACTTGCTCTTGCTGAAAGAAATTACCATTTTCATTCAGAACATGGCCCACCTGCACATGTCTTCATACATCTTCAATTCTCTTTGAAACTTTGTTGTCTTCTTTAGATCAGCAATAAAGAATTTTCTCTCCCTTTCTCTGCTGACCTTTGCATCCATATGGGCCGGCCTTCATGGTTCTCCAAATGGGGTTCCATTTCCATTCACTTCCTGACTCTCTAAAATCCTAACACTAGGTGGGATTCCTCTCAGCCTCTGGCCTGTATTTTTCTCAGATGGTGATTTATTTTGGGGACACCTATATACGTCACTTGTCTCTGCCTTCTCTGAATGCTTAGACAGACAAGGGAAATGTCTTTTGTCTAATCAACATTCAACCAGACCCCCATCTCTACTCCCCTCTCCCTTCATTATTGAAAACACACAATCAGTCATTCCCAAGGACTCTCCCTTGGGATGCTTCCTCAAAAACCCCTGCCATCTCAGTCTCACTGATTTAAGACCCCAGCTACTCGTTTTTATTATAATCAGTCCTGCCTCAATATCAATTAAATAATAATTCACAATGGCCTGAAAGTGGAGCTTTCAATTTCTCAGTCCTTCGTGACCTTGATAACTTTTGTCATCACACTGGAAAAGGGATCAGAAGTTTCCATATTTCCAGGTGTTTCTTAATCTTCATAATCATCCTTCTGTCTGTCAGTTTCATCCCACTCTGAACCCCAGGAGTACTGCCTTTACACCAGCTACTGTATCCATTTGGGTTCAGCCCCTCCTGCTCTCTGAAAATGTACTGTCTCTTTAAAACTACTTAATACTCTCCTGTCTCAAGAAATATGCCCCTTCTCTGCAATTAAATCTGCAATAAATCTTTCTTTTCACATATCTGTGCATCCTTTAAATTCTTTCCTACAGGGACATAAGGACTAAGGTAATGGAAATCCATTACAGCGTACTGAAAATTGGGTGACTAAAACAACCATCTTATCTTATCACCCAAGTAACATAATCCTGATGCCGTGACTTGGATAGAAATGGAAAGATGAAATAAGAATCTCCCTATTGGGCTCCCCTTCTTTTCTCATCTGCGGAAAATGGATTGGCCAGCAGAGGAGAACATGAAGCTGGGACAGCCCCAGCAGCTGCTAGAGACTACTTTCAGGGAAAAACTCCCACCCACCCATTCTGCCGCTACTAGGAGTCCCCGGCTATCAGAAGAAAGGACAGCGTTTCTGGAAGGTCACAGCATCTAGGGGTAAGTTCTCCCAGCATGTATGCCAAGGTCCTTGTTCCACCTTTCTGGTGTAGTACTCTGCTGCTTCTGACAGGCATTTCCATGATAGATATCATAGCATAAGAGAATGGAGAGACTGGCTTCTTTTCCTAGTTGTAGTCTCTGTTTAAGGTTCTCGCCTAAATTCTTAATCAAAGTTATTCTGATTACTCTAGAATTTATTGTGTATGAATTTTTTGAAAATGCTCCTTCGGTACTAGCAGAGTGTATGTTTAGGTCGATATGTTACATTGAAATCAGAGGCACTGTGTTGCAGTGAAAAGTCTTTGGGAAAAATCTTAACAGCATGAACTCAGTGGGTTAAACTCAAAACTATCTGACTCTAATACTCTTTGGAAGCGTGGCCTTCAAAGCTTGGCACTGACAGAGGGGCTATTTCAAAAAATATTATTAACTATATCATTTGAACAGGAAAAAAACTGAGACAAAACTTAAACTGTGTAAGATCAAAAAGAAGGGAAAATGTCCTTGATGTGTTTTCACAAAGGCAGGGAGTAACTTGGAAGAGACCTTATCCCTGAAGAAGAATCACGTCTTTCTTTTGGAATGTGAAGGGGAAAAAATGGTCGAAGTAGCTCTTTGTCTGTTATAAACCATTTAAAAAACTTTGCCTTGCTCTTCATTTTCTTTTAAAAATTCCATATGCTAAAGGATAACAAGAAAACAAATGTATATAGTAGGTAGGAAGGCAGGAGAAAAGTAGAAGGAAAATGGATAGGTTTCTAAATAAAAAGAATATAAAGACCGGGTGTTTTGTTTTAGTAAGAAAGTATTAGAGAAAGAAATTTTGTCTTTAAGTGAGGTGAAATGATAAATTTGACCTTAGTTGGAAGTTTCATGCAAGTGAAAAATGTTTGTGGAAGGGGTATTTTGAAAGACATAGACATTTCAGTGTGGTTACAGTAATTAAGAATGGAATCAGTTTCTTTGGAATATTAAGGTTTAATTGTTAAACATTCTTCTTAGCATATAAAATTAAAATAAATGGAAGATGGGCAATGAAAATGAGTACACTTTGGTCCAAACTTCCCAAACCTTCCCAATATCAAACTCTGAAAAAAATATTTTTTAAAGTATGGGAAATCTTAAAGAGCTCCTAAGATATCCCATATGAAGGAAATCTCTCACTCGTGGAAGTGAGATATATTAAACAAACTGACTCATTTAGTATAATACAATCTTATCAGAAGCATTGTCAAAATATAGGTTAATGCTTGGCCCTCTCAGCATATGTCTATATGAAATGTAATAATTCATGTGTATCTTCTAAAGTTGCATGAAATTCCTAAAATCTAATCTGTTCTGTTAGGGTACATGTTACTCTGGTTATAGTTCTAAAATGTTATGTCACAAAATTAAACACAGTTTCAGGTCAAATTGTTAGTTATAGTATACTCAGATCTGTGACCATGGTGATTTTAAAAGTCTTTGCCATCTGCAGGAACTATTGTTCTTTTTAACTTTTCTGACAGTGAGTCTTATGTGCAGGGAAATTCATAGAAAAACTTTAACAAACACTCTAGAGCATAGGTTTGTCATAAAATTGAACTGGGTAAAAACTTACAAAATTTATGAAAAGACTGAATTGAAACAGAGAAAAATTAATGGTATTAAATATAACTTGAAACAGGAAATAAACTTTACGCCTAAGAAAGAACATCTGAATCCTCTTTCAAGATTTTATAAATATAAATAAATATATGCATGCATGCACTCTCTTCTAAGTTTAAACATACAGATGCACATTTTAATTTATTGACAAAGAAAACTAATCAGATTAAAATCCAGAAAAAATGAAATAATTCTGGGTAAAAATGATGTCGATTTATGTCTAAAATTAATAACACATGAATGTTGTTTATACTGGGTTATTTATTACTTAATAGAGATATTAACATTAATATTGGTATAACTTTGGTTAAAATATATTAAAGTAATGGAAAACTGAATCTTTATTTTTTGTTTGATAAACATTAGTTTCTCTTTTTGAAGTGATGCATTTAAGTAAAGAGACCTATTAACCTGGTCCTCTTCAAAAGTAATCTCCATTATCAAAGGTAATAATACTATTATTACTATTAAACAACACATATGAATTACTTCAGTCTTAAACATTATTGTATGACTATCAAATTAAGAAAGTTTTATAAAAAAAACTAACACCTATAATTCTCTAATAAATTACAAATTTTGTGAGCAGGACTGAAACATGTACCTTTCTCTCCCTATAAAACTGTTGATAGGTGTTCTTATTTCTCATGGCAGAATGTTTGCATAACTACAATAAAATACTTTTTCTCTATAGCGGGACACTATTAGAAATAATGTTGTTTGCCAAGGCTTTGACTAGAATGTCATATTTGAGAAATGATGGACAGCTTTCAGGAACAGAAACTGACGTCATGGAGCAAACAGGATGCTCAGCACTACGCCTTACTGACAGGGTTCTGCATGGTGGTAAATAAGATCATCCTTTGTCAAGGCCAGTAAGTAACCCCAAAAACATGCTGGAAGCTCAAGAAATGAAAAGCTATACAAACTTACAAAAGCTGAGGTGAGTTCTAAAAGCCTTAAATGGTTCCTCAGCCCCAAATGACTTATCAAGTCACAATCTCATGTCCTCCTGCAAAAATTCCAGCAAAGCAAACTAAAAGAGTCTATATAATTATTCTTACTGTGCTTTCATAAATAACAGGTCAAATTTATTAAAACTCTGAAATTATTGGTAAAATTGGGATAAAGGAGAGCAAATGAATGTCTCAGTAATACATCTTTTTGTAAGCATCAAATTTTAACACTCTTCATCAATTGTAAAACTTTTTCTGTTAACTGAACTACATCCTGACATGTTCAATATTTTAACATCTGGCAATGATAACTACACTCATGTTTCTAATATTTCTGTCATGCTCACTGACTTCTGAAAGTATTAACATTGTTATTAATCAGTATATTTCTAGCCTTTTTCTTACAGATGTTCATCTTTATCACATCAGCCCAGGAAAAGTTGGGTCTCATTGTAAACAAGGTCTTCACTATAACAATAGTTTTATTTTCTTTTGTGCTGTTTTTCATTTGTCTGCATCTACCTACTCATACCCTTTCTTGCTTTTCTTTCTGAACCCCGCGTTTTACACGCCCTCTCTTCATTCCTGCAGAGCCATATCCAGATCGCAAGTCCGTAGGTGAAATAATGCTTCTACAATCAACAACCCATTACTCTCCCCTCCTATAGTTCCCACCTCCTTAGGAACACTACAATGCCCCTCATAAGCAGGAAGCAGTTACAGAAAATGAAACACTTGTCCCTCGCAACTCTAGGACCCTGAGACCCCTAATGCCCCACACCCCTTGAAAACAAAAAAAGCCTAGAATCTAAGACCTCACAAGAATCAAAGACCTTGTAGAAATTGCCAACCATCAACAGACTGCAGTTTTTCTGTTATGAAAAGAATCTTCTTACAACTACCCTGCTGACAGCATCATCCGGAAAGCAGATGCAAACAGTGCTATTTGGATTAGTCTATGGTCACCAGTGCCCTGAGAACCCACCTTTCACAGAAACTGCCCAGATCTTCAATCCCCCACCCTGGGACCACGTAAGAGCTTACTCTTGCTAAAGGAAATTGCCATTTTCATTTAGAAATGGCCCACCTGCACATGTCTTCATACATCTTTAATTCTCTTTGAAATTTTGTTTCCTTCTTCTCTGGGGCAAAAGAAGAAAAAAAAAAAAAAAAACCTAACAGAGAAAGAGGCCTTTATTTATTTTGCTGTTCATTTTAGTTGATCCCCCAGCCCTGGGTTCTCCGACTGTATGTAACTGACCTCAGACACAGGCCCTAAACCCCCAAGGCCTGCCACATCTTTATATTCTTTACCCAAGCTGTACCAGTTGTGAGTATGTCTTCTCTCTCTGTACTAATCTCCCAGAAGGCACCCATCGGCCCCCACTCTTCTGCACTTCTCAAGAAGCTAAACTTCTGAAACGAAATGCAGAGACCTTGCAGACCCCTCAGTACTTCGCTTTGCCATGCTATGTTCTGCTATCTTCTGGAAGCTGAAGAGGGGAAAACACAGCAAGAACAAGCATAGATTAATTTCTCACTAAGTCATTCTACCTCAGTCCTAACCAGCTGGACTATTATTCCTGAGTCCCTCCTACTGGAGTTTCAGAAGAGCATGCATGGCTGTCTGTCCAGAGCCTCTGCCTCCTCTCACTTTCCAAAGAGGAAGGCATCCAACCCCCTGCTTGGCTTGGGCCTTGGCAGGGTAGCAGAGGGGCAGCCCGCAGAGGCATGGCTTTAGGACCACATGGTCTGCCAAGCAGAATAGTGGAAGGTCCCGAACACCCAGACGCCCACTAGAAACAAAGTAGAAGGGACTTCATGGCTCTGAAGATGTAGGAGAGGCTTCCCAGCAGGACAGTAACAGAAACGAGACCATTTTTGTATATTTATTTTGGCTATTCTATTCCTTGCATGGGAAGGAGCCAAGTGTTTACAAGAGGAAGGAAAACCGCCATCGAGTAGCAGGTCTGTTTATCTTGGGACCTGACATCCAGGCATCTTGGTTCTCCAAATCCTTTCCTTCCCCAGCCCTGCCAGCCTAGGAGAGAAAGCTGCTCTGGTTGCAGCCTCGACTGAGCTGTGGATCCCTCAGGGGAGACTGCCAGGGCCCCTGAGCTGGGCTGCTAGGAGAGAAGAAGCGCGGCTGCCTCCCCAGGGCTGTCTGACTCTGAGGCCCAGGGCCACCCATGGTCAGGCATCTGTCCTGAGAGCCTAGTTCCTCGAGGCCTGCCTTCGATTGGAGTGTGAGCAGGAAAGCCCTTTGGCCTGAATCCGTGCCCTAGCTCCTCTCTTGGGGTTCCACTCACCTGGCACCTGGCTCTACCTTGGCAAATTGAGTAACTCATCCAGACCCCAAGTCCACCTTCAGGAGGGTAGGGCGGGGTCTGACCACTTTTAAGCTGGCACTGACTCAAGTTCAGTCAGTTCTGGCTTCTGTGGTAGATGCTGGCTTGTCTGGGCTATTCCCCAGGCCCCTCCTGGAGCCAAGCCCAGAGGGTCTCCCTGCCAAAACAAATTGTGGCTGCTGGGCGGAATGTGGTGAAGTGTGGGCTGAGCAGGCGTGAGCCCTACAAACCTGTTGATGATGCAGTCAGGCCAGGTAGGAGTAGACACCACAGACAGCTGGGCGTCTGTCTGTCCCCTTGTTGAGTTAGCTGGGGGCATCTCCTCTCTTGTCTCACCTGAAAACCAAAAACCCATAATCAAACCTCAAGGTTAACAGAACTGCTCCGAACCCACCTCCCAGGGGAGCGATTCAGGACTAGAAAATATAGGAGAGGGGATGGCCGGGAGGTAGGTGGGGCATGTGGAGGCGGGCAGAGCAGGAGAAAGTCAAGGCCTCTTTCCTCAACAGAGCCTGGAATGAGGAGGCGACATTGCCGTTAGATCCCCAATTTCCTCAGCACTTGCCACACACCCCTCCCTGCAAGCAGAGGCTGAAATGGTGATGGGAACGCTTAAGAAGGTGCTCTCAGGAAGAAGAGGAGGGAGGCGGGCAGGGCGGGGCAGGCCAGGAGCTTGGAAAGCTTGTTGTGTCTGCAGGAGTCTAGTTTGATCCCACTGCCAGCTCTGGAGCCACAGGTCATCACAACTGGATACCGTGGCACAGACCTGGCTAGGTACCCCTGGCGGACCAGTCACTGACCGTAGGCCTTCAGAGTGGGTGGGCACAGAGCTCCTGGTCAAGCAGCTCCAGCTCGGCCAAGAGCTAAGCACATGATTTATTGAAGTGTTCATCAAAAAAGTGAATTTTATTGTACATACATTTTTAACGAAGTGGATATTTTTAAGAAATAAATGTTCACAAAGTTTAACACACATACACACACACACATTAAAGGAAAGGTGCGGCAGGAATGAAGGTGAGCAGAGGCAGACAAGCAGGCAGAGAGAGGAAGAAGAAGCACCCCATTTATTTTATTCCGTTGTTTGCCTTGGTCCTTCCCAGGAAGCAAACCCAGTACCTTAGGATGCTCGTGGGCCGTGCCTAACCCCTACTCCACCAGAGTGCACCTCGACATAGATTTTTAAGTGAACAACCACGTATTCCTACCAGGTAAAGGCGTAGAATATTGCTAGCGCTCCGGAAGCCCCCATGTCCCCCTCCCTGCTGGTTGCCCCATTGCTTCCCCCCGTCAGTAGTCTGAATTTTATCATAATCATATCCTTGCTTGTGCTTATTATTTTATCACTCATGCATCCAGAACAATATAACACAATTTTTCTTGTTTTACTTATTTCACTCAAAATTGTTTTTATGGGAATTCGCTGTATTGTGTTATTTTAATTCCTATATAGAATTCCATTGTAAAAGTGCACCATAATTTATGATCCATCCTACTCTTGATGGACATTTGGGCTGATTCTAATTTGGACCTGTTCTAAATAATGCTGCTGTAAGAATGAATGTGTGTCTCTTCGGGCACGTATATAAGACTCTCTAGTGTATATTGTACACTGTAGGGGCATCTGTGCCTTCAGTTTTACTGCATTAGACTGAAGTGCTCTTCATCGTGTCAAATGTGTCACGTGGAATGCAAAGGCAGACACCTCTAATGGCACATAGTGTAGACACAAATGAAAGTTTATTGGAGGTAACTTCCAGGTAGAAATGGGAGAATGGATATAATGCCCCAAAGTCTCTTTATCCAAAAAATGACTTTATAGAACAGGGAGGACTGATCTCACTATTTATAAAAGCCCCAGGAGTGGGGACCTATTGTGATGCCACTTCAGTTTTTACACATTGAAATAAATTCATCGGTACAGGTTCCCCATTCCTCATATACATGTCAACACGCCCTGCCCTCCACCAAATCACCAAATGTCCTTTACCACTGTCCAGTGGACTCCACCACCATTTGCCCTCCCACCCCCACCCCACCCCACTCCCTCTGCAATTCTGCTGCAAGTGTCCAAGGGTTGGTTTGTTTCATCTGTTCCTTTTTCTGTCTTCGATTCCACCTATGAGTGAGGTCATCTGGTATCTTTTTCTTTTGACTTATTTCACTTAGCAAAATCCCTCTAAATCAATCCATGTTGATTCAAATGACAGAATTTCATCTCTTCTAAGGGCTGTGTAGTGTTCCCTTGTATATGGACCACATCTTCTTGATCCATTCATATGACATGGTGCACTTAGGTAATTTCCAGTTCTCAGCTATTGTAAATAGAGCTACAATAAACAGGAGTGCATAAATCTCTGCTGTAATGTCACTTCAGCTATTTGAGGAAGGTAGGCATTTGGGAATCCCTTGACAACTATGTAAGAAGGGGAGCTTTCTGACTAAGGAACCGTCTTGCTGGAAGTGGGGAAATACAGAGTGTGGCCATCATCTAGGGGTATCACATGCCATTTCAGTCATGCAGAACTACCTGTTTGTAGGCTATCCAAAGGAGAAAACAGTCACTAGAACCTTCCAGCAGACATTTGTTTATTATATAATGTCTCTTTCTGTCTCTGGTAATATTCTGTGTCCTGAAGTCAACTTTATCTCATACTAAGATAGCCACTCCTGCTTTCCTTTGTATCAGTGTTTGCAATGATACATCTTTTTTCATCCTTTTGCTTTCAAGGTGCCTGTATCTTTACATGTGAAGTGAATTTATTGTACTCCATCGTTGGGTCTTATCTTTTAAACCATTCTGCCAAGAAACTTATGTGCACTTTTCATTATGCATATGAAACTTTAATGAATAAAAATGTTTTTAAAGTGATGATGTACAAAAGAAGTTGGATGTGGGGAGAAAAGGTGCAGAGAAATGGGGCACTAAATCCTTCATGGTGATCTGAGCTTGAAAATGTAAGGCAGAGACAAAGACAGACACCTTAAGAAGCAATACAATGGCCCAACTCTGGCCAGGATTACAGTGCAGGTTATTTAGAGTATCTGTGCCAGAATTTTTTTTTTTTTTTAAAGGAAAGGTACAGCAGGAATGAAGGTGAGCAGACAGGCAGGAAGAGAGAGGAGGAAGAAACACTCATATATTTTATTTAGTTGTTCATCTTGGTTGTTGGCCCCAGTCTCAGGTCTTGAACCTGGATCCTTGGGATGTATGTGGACTATGTCCAGTAACCTTATCCACTAGGTCACCAATGAGCTAAATATTTATTTTTTAAAGGAAAGGGGCAGGCATACAAGAAAAGACAGTAAGAAGCCTTTTTACTTAGTTGTTGACATTGCTTGTTCCCCGCAGATTCAGGATGCACACCGGGTCCTTGGGATGTACGTGGACTGTGCTCCTTCAGACAAGGCTGACTTAACTGCTATTCCACCAAGGCAGGCCTGTGCAAGAATCTGTTACTATTTACCCTATTCCTGCCCTTGTAAGCTCTCCTCGGAATTTCAGAGGAGCTGGGGACCTGGAACTACCTTTTTTCAGCTTCCTTGTCAGCTAGGTTAGTTTGATTCTTGTCTTTAGACTTCATTTTGGAGTTTAGATACAGACTTATCAACCCCAGACCAAGAGTATTATCAGCTTCCTGATTTCTAGAAAAAATTCCTTTTTTCTCCTTTATTATCCAGTTCTTCCAGTTGGAGTTGTCCAGCATTTCTAGCATTAAATTTCCATCTGCTTGAAATACCTAGAAAGGGTTGTTTTTCTGGCAAAACAGGCTTGACACCTAACTTCCTTTTGAGTCTTGAAAAAAAAAAACCCCAACCAATCAAATCCTACATTTACCAAAGCTCTCCAAGGATAACTGGTTAAGCAAATTCAAAATCCCAGCTGTTCTATCTTTGATGTCTCTTTCCTAGAATTGTCCCTGTCCACAACCCCACACTTTGTCCACCTCTCATCTGAGCCCTGAACCATCACCTCTTCTGCATCCTGGACTGAGTGCCCGCTGCTCCGAAGTGCTGTGTAGGTAACTCCCCCACCAGAGATCCCACAGCAGCCAGCCTCCACCTTGGCACACCTCTTGACTCAGTTGTCCCCTCTTGACTGGGGGCTCCTGGAGGTTGGTAGACACTGTCTACCCTTGTCTCCTGGAGCAGGTGCCTTTAACCGCTCTGCGATGAGAGCCTGGGCAGAAATTGGTGAACAGCAATGAAAATTTAGGTTCAAGAAAAACCCAGGTGAGCGCCACTCCCCACACTATTTCTCCTGAAGCCAACTATGAAGCGTGTGCAAGTGCATGCAGAACAGTGTTGGGTGGGAGGAGCGGGGGCTGAAGCCTGGTCCGGAGTTGGGGCTGAGTAGGGAGGACATATAGATCACAGGGCTGCTGGGTGCCAAGAAGCTTTAATGAGCCCAAGACACCTCTCTTCCCCTTTGTCCCTTCCTCCAGGCTCCCAAACCAGCCTCCTCTTCAGTTCTGGACAGGTCCAGCCCGTCCAAGGCTCTGGGGCTCTTCAGCTGGAGCTTGTTAATTGCTCTGTCCCCTCAGTCTATCCAGCCGCCTCTGAAGGTCTGGGGGCACCTTGGCCCCAGCTGCTAGCAGCTCCCGTAGCCTCTGTTTGGGAGTCTTAGTGAGGTGGAAATTGCAGGGGAAGGGGCCCTCTTCAAAGGTGACCCGACAGCTCCGTTTTGCTGGATGGTAACCCTCGGCACTGGCGGTCACCACATAGTCCCCCGGGGTCAGCAGGCGCCAGTAATCCCCACCTCTCGCTGAGGAGGGAAGGGCAAGATTAGGGTCCAATGGTATCAGTTTCTGACCCAGCCTAAAGCCCTTTTCCCCTCCTCCCTCCATCTGCCCTCTCCCACATACCTGTTGTTACATCATGATTAATGCCTTCCACAGAAATGACAGCATCAGCAATCCCAAGTTCTGTGTCCTTGTCCCGCACAACTCCGGCGATGCCCATGCGCACCTGTGTGGGAGAGGGTTACCAAACCCTTTCTTTCTACATAAGAATGTGATCTTCAGTTAATTTCTGGCTCTATTTCCCTGCAATCTTGATAAACGTGTGTGTCTACTATGTTGCTAGGAGAAAATATTCTGATTAAACTATCTCCTTCTTGGTATGACCTGGTGGCTCACGTGGTAAGTCTGCACTCCAGCGTATCCAATTAGAGCCCAGGGACCCCAGGGAAAACAACCAAAATAAACAACTGAAAATTAAAGAAATGCTTCCTCCTCCTCTCATCCCTCCTGCCTACTTCCTTCCTCTTAAAATACACACGAATATCCTGATTAATCAATTGTAGCTAGACTGGGAGAACTATCTATACCTGCAGGAAGGTGTATTTTGGGGGCTTCCCCAAGTTTGTGATCCATCTATTGGGTCACTTTACAGCTCTTGGAATATACTTACGGAGTCATGACAAGAGACCTGAGTTCCTGAGGAAGAAGTGGCGGCTAAGCCAGGCACTCCCTGTGCTTACGAACTTGAGTCTTTTCTGAGAATAGTTCTGAAAAAAGCTCTGGGCGGACCTAGGAACTATCGCCCAAACTGCTGCAGGGTCTGCCCCGCCTGACTAACATTGTCGATGCCACCCTGCTTCTCTTCCTCTGTCTGTCCAAGCCCCTCTGATGCAGCTAGCGAGTCAGAATGCGCAGAGGCATCTAAGAAGACGCCCTGAGGAAAGCCGCAGCCTCCCTGGAGAGCAGACCAGAGGAGGAACTCAGGCAGGCTAGCGAGAGGGATTCAGATCCAACCTGCTCCAGGTAGGTGAGGAGGGCCTCTCTGTTGTTCTCCCACTCCTGGGGCAGCTCACTCTCATGGGGGAACTTGTCACAGGACAGCTCCACAGTGACCTCAAAGCAGTTGGTGTACAGGTAGCTGAAGTCATTCATGCCTAGAGGAACCACAGACGCTGGAGCTCAAGGGGCAGGGCAGGAACCCCCCCACCCCGCCCCCGCTCCAGATGCCTCACTCTCGGAGACACTTCTCAATAGGAATTGACCCCAGTGCCCTATGTGAAGGCAGAGTATCTGAGAGGGCAGGGTGGTGGGGACGGGCTAGCTCCTCCTCCTCTGGGTACATACTCCCAGGGACGGTGTGCCAGTCGGCCCCATTGATGATGTTGTCTTGCCAGGTGAAGTCATGGGTATGGCAGGGTCGGCGATCCAGGTCCTGCATGGCCCGGTTAGAGCTCGCATAGACGGTGCTGAGCCATCGAAACACGGCATCGTCCGGGGTGGGTGTGAGTTCTCGGGGAGCCCACGGAGTCCGAGTCAAGTCGAATGGGTAGGACACCACAAGCTCACCCCCATGGAGGTTGGCACTCAGCACAAAGGGGATTCGAGTCATCCAGTCAATCACCGCCCGAGTTTCGGGAGCCACCTGAACAAGGTCAGGTCAGGAGGGGCAGGACACAGGGACAAGGGTTCTGGAGGTGGACCTCCACCACTGCCCCCAGAATACTCACAGTGGCATTAGGCAGGGTATAGTAGGTAGGCAGTGGCAGGTGATGGTTGGGGACAATGGCAGGTACCAACCCATGATCCTCAGCATCCCACAATGGTGTGTTGAGATCAGCAAAATTGTGATTAAGGTCAATACCCTGTTGGTTCCAGCGGCCTTCTGCCCAGCCCACCAGCTCTGAGCCCTGCCAAGGAAGAAGCTTGTTCAAGCCACACAGGCTCCGGGCACCAGGGCAGGACAAACAGCATGGCCCTGGGCCCTACCTGGCGGAAAGCTATCTCATAACCGTCTGGGTTCATGGAAGGCAGCAGATGAATGCGCATCTCAGTGAGCAGCCGGGTCACTCTCGGGTCTCCTCGAAGGAACGCATGACACAAGTACTGCATCAGGAGCAGGAGCAGCTCCCGGCCCAGGGCCTCATTCCCGTGCATGCCCGCCACGTAGCGCACCTCAGGCTTTCCTAGGGGAACACAGGGCTCACATGTATCTCCTGCCCAGGGCCCCACCTCTGTGTCACCCTTTTCCCATCCCAAGTGCCAGTACCCAGCTCATGCTTCCCGGGATGTTTCGTCATTTCCATCACATACAGCTTCAGGCCCTGGTGGCTCTTCCCGATGCTGTAGACGCGGGTGATATTGGGGCATTGCTTGTTGACCTGCTTCATGAGCTGGGGGCAGAGTGCAGCATGGCAGGGGCATGGGCGGGCGAGATCCAAAAAGAGAGGGGCAGCATCGCTCAGTCCAGAAGGAGAACAGAAGACCAGAAGGAAGGGGCAGCACAAGGGAGACTCAGTAACAAGGTAAATTGGAAAGGAGTTTAAGGGTCACAGGAGAAACGGTGAGACCGCAAGGAAAAGGGTCCATGGGGGCAGTCATTGCAAGTTATGCCCAGTGGAGAGGGGACCTGAGACAGAGAGGTCCTCCCAAATAGGTCACAGGGGTGTGTCTGACCTTCTTCATGGCCTTATAATTGTGATGCTGGAAGTCCAGAGGGTCGGAGGATGCCCGTGCAGGGGCCTGACGGAATAGGCCCCTAGACTCTAGAGGGCAAGTTCATGAACAAGGGTGAGTTCACAGTGGAGTCTGCACTCTGTCCTTTAAGCCCTTGTCCAATGGTCTACCTGAGATTGGGCAGGCCAGGATCTCTGCTCGGAGGCAAGGCGCACCTCCCTGGAGCCAGGTCTGGGGCAGCAGGCGAATGTAGCGAGCCACCTGGGGCTCAGGCAGGAGGTTCAGCACTGGCGTCTCTGGGTCTGAATTGGCAGGAAACACCTGGGGACAATAAACCCTTCAGTAAGGCTGCTTGAACACTAGCAGCCTGGCCCAAGATCCAAAGGAGGTCAGGTCTCTAAGCTCACCATCAAACCCATCCTGGTGGGTTCAGCTGGAGACTTGCACTCTGCATCAAACATGCACTCCCTGCCCACAGCCCCTGCCAATGGGCAGCCCTCAGCAGTCATGCTCCTGGCTGGGCCCCAGCTCACTAGTGCAATATGACTTGGGAGCAGCCAATCTTAAAGCTGACCAGGTCCTGTACTACCACCTGGTATGAAAGGGGTCCATACAGTGGGGAAGCCAGAGCTGTGAGGAGGCAAGAAGTGACACTACAATCCGAGGGTCACCGCCAGGTGTGTGTGTTCCAGCAGGAAAAAGTGACATGAAGTGGCACCCATCCCATGGTGGATGTATCTTTCAAAGCTGCCTGCTGGATAACACCCATCCTGACGACAGCCTCTTTTCTCTTAGGATGCCCAAGTGGGTATCAGCCCAGTCCAACTGCCTACAGTGAGCTGGATGGCCAACTCCCAGCATAGAGAGCCTGAGCCCAGCATGGGACCACTCACCGCATCCATTCCACTGCTTTCGTTCTGACTCCCCCACCAGGTATAACTGTCATTGCTGAACTGGACTTTGAATGATGTGACCCAGTCATACCTGGCAGGAGAGGTGGGGAAGAGTATTGGTGACCTGCACTCCCACCCCCCGCAACCCTCAGGCCTCCCAGCCCTCTTAGTCTGCGCCTAAGGCTAGATGCCTTACCTCCAAACAGAGTTCCTTCCCTGTGTGATGACTCCTGAAAAGCGGGTGGGGTACCTTGCATCCACCCGAAACCAAGGCTTGGTGTCCCGCTGCTCAGCACACCAGGCCCCATCATACAGATCATCATCCTGCAGGCCTGACTATAGACATGGGACATAGTGTTCAGGCTCAGGTGGGCAAAGGGGTGGGCCCAGAGAGGAGGTGGAAGTAGGCAGGGAAGGGGGTTGCCTTGCTCTGGGCCAGGGCTGCTGACCTGTATGTTGAGCCGCCCTCGATGTGGTCCAAGACCACTGGACTGGCTGCTGGATGACTCGAGTTGGTAATCTGAAACGCGCAGGGACTCCAGGCCCAAAGGAGGACAGCCTGGGGCAAGAAAAGAGCAGTGAGACAGGAGAGAATGAGTCAGGGAAGACGGGAAGCTGAACTTAAGCTTCCTGGGTACTTGGGCAGACAGAAGGAATGCCTCTTGCCCCAGGGTTGCCAGTCCAGGCAGGACTCCTAGAGGGGTAGTACCTGGCTCTCCTGTAGGGGTGGTGGCCACCGAGGGCTTGGAGGTCCCTAGGGGTTTAGGGCGAGTTAGTTTCTTCCGTTTCTTTATTATGACTATTTTCTTCTTGATGACACGAGGCCGGACATGGAGTCTTGCGGTCCCTGGGGACCAGGGAGCACAGGATCAGTGGAGGGAAAAATGTCACACAACCCCAGATGAAGAGGTCTGCCAGTTGAAGTCCACGGCAGATCGTGCCACGGTATCCAAGGGCTCGGTATGGGTTTAAAGATCTGCCCAGCCTGACCGCAACTGCCTCCCCCCACTTCCTGGGCTCCTTCTAGCTTCCTGACACATGCCCAGCATACCCCGCTGTCCCCCTGCCCATCATACCACCCACTACCTCTGATTTTACTGCCTAATTTCCATTCTTCCTCCGCAGCTCAGTTCAGATACCCTGAAGGAGGCTTCCTTAGTTCCAGACCAGTCTCAGGTCCCAAAGTCTCTGTGCTTCCTCCTTTGTTGGGGCTGCCCTCCAGGCTGGGATATCTGTCCTCAAGTCCATGGTTGCCTAAGCACCTGGGTTTTCCAGGACGCTGCTCACCCTTCAGCACCAGCTCTCGCACAGGGCAGGGACCACTAGCTCCTCCCGGCACCCAAGCTCCACAGGTGCCCACAAAAGGTGCTGTGCATTTTTGTGTCTGGTGGTTCATGGTTGCCCTCTTTCTTTAGCTCTTCCTGATTCAGAAATACCCTTCAGGGCCCAGTTCCACTTGTCTCCTCCGAGAAGCCCTCTTTGACTAAAGTTCCTTTACTTTCCTCTACAATCTTCCACATCCAAAAAAACAGTGCCTCACTCTCCCTTTGTCTGGTTCTTTCTGTCCAGCCCTCTGCACTTCTTTCTCCCCTCCTGGCTCAGGTCTCAGATTTCTCATTTGGTAACAGGGACGCTTTGGCGCTGGAAGAGGCAGCATTCCACTAGCT
>RJWH01008473.1:0-18758 GCA_004363575.1 Solenodon paradoxus
GCGGCGGGGTCCAGGCCCGGGGTCAGCGGTGGGGTCCAGGCCCGGGGTCAGCTGCGGGGTCCAGGCCCGGGGTCAGCAGCGGGGTCCAGGACCAGTGTCAGCGGCAGGGTCAGCGGCGGAGTCCAGGCCGGGGTCCAGGCCGGGGGTCAGCGGTGGCGTCCAGGCCCAGGGTCAGCGCCCGGGTCAGCGCCAGCGTCAGCGCTGGACACCCACCCCCCGGGGTCGACCTGCCTCCTGCTTCCCCATACCTGTCCCCTTGTCTTTGCTCACTGGTCTGACCATGGCCCATACTGTGTTCCAGCTGTCACATCCCCCAGAGCCCGTCCCCGCTGATGTGGGAATCTTTAGGGTTTGGAAGTGTGGGTGCCCATACATAGCACCCCTTCCCAGAGGGGAGGCTGAGTTGGACCACGCCTCCTTTGTGAACCGGTGTCTTTTCCCGCAAATGCAGGCCAGCTGGGTGGAGAGGGAACTGGACGCCTGGCTGACCATATTGCAAAACAGGACCAGGCTCTGGGCCCCTCAGCAGACTGGGATGGGTTCCCCGCTGCCTGGGGTGACAGACAGCCCCGGTTCATTAAACCTGGGACAAAACTGACAGTCAGGAAGTAGGAAAACAAACGGTACTGTCCCCTTTAAAGTGGGGCATGGGGTCAGCCTAGCTGTGGCAGCAGGACTCTGTGTGGGCTGGGAGGGGGTCTCTGTTCAGCGGTCCATTCCCATGCAGCTCTGTGTGAGACCCCAGGGCTGCTAGCCCTAGGCCCGGGGACACACCCCAGGGGGAGGGAGGATATAGGATGGTGACAGTGGTGTTTCAGGTGCACGCACCAACTGACCTGAAATTGATGCTTGAAATTTTCTTTTAAAGAACCCGATTTTATTTTGTTATTTGTCTTGGTTTTTACTGCGTCCCAGGATGGAAATCAGTCCCTTTAGATGTATGTGGACCTTGCTCAGCCGGAGGTGATGGACCCAGCTGCTGCTCCACCACTGGGCAAGCCTTGAATTGTTTTTAAGTGGCTGTGTTGCACAAAATTCACTGTCACTTGAGTCTCGCACAGACTCCTTACAGCAGCAGAAGCTCCCCTGCGCTCGGCACCAGTGGCTTCCCACGCTGGCGTGAGAGCAGCTGCTCTGCTGTCCCCGCCCAGCAGCCCCCCGCTCTGCCACACTCTGGGTGCTGACCTGGGCCTATGCTCCTCTCCTGGGACAGCCCCGCAGGGGCCTTGACACACCCATCTGCACCAGGTGCTCCCGAGACCCTGGCATCCCAGCCCTGCCTCCCGAGCTGCCTTGTGCCCTGCAGCCCTGCCTGGCAGCAGCCCCTGTACGGCCCAGCCCACGTGCCTAGCTCAGGTTACAATCTGCCAATCTGGGGAAGCAAAGCTGAAGGGTCGTCCACAGGGCCTGGTGTAACCTGGCATTTAAGTGAACAATTGAGAGGAAGCGTTTTTCCCAGGAAGAGAAAGGTCTTCTTCCTTTATGTTTGGAGAGTCCAGTGTTGAGCCCGCCTGCCCGCCAGCATGGCATCTCTGGCTCAAGGCCGAGGTCCAGAGAAACAGCCAGGAAACAGCCCCATGGGCCCACCTGTGATGCCACGAGGGGTGCACCTGCCATCTGTTTCCAAGCTGGACCTGCCCACAGAGAGGGCACTGCCCAGCGTCCCCAGGGGCACGCCGAGGGGCCAGCTCCAGGTGGCAGCAGAGCCAGGCAGCTGGTGTACTATCTGGGCCTGGCAGGCTGGAATTTATGGAGAGGAACGCTGTGGGTGGTATGCGGGGCAAGGAGACCACTCAGCGGTTGGAATGGCAGACATGGGCTCCGGGAGCAGGTGCCTCACTTCAGAGCAACAAGTGACCATGGGTGTGGGGTCAGTGGACAGTGCAGCTCTCTGGGCACCACAGGCCACCCCCCCACTCCCGCCGCTTGACATTTACACCCTTGAGGGGATCGGCTGAGGGTGCCCAGCTGAAGATGGGGCAGCGGCAGCGGCAGCGGCGGACCCTGCTGGCAGGGGAGGGCGCAGAGGCGGCCCCTGGACCAGGGTTGTTGGGAGCAGTGGAGAACCAGGCAGAGGGAAACCTGGGCAGTGGGAGCGCAGACCGAGGGCCTCCCAGCGGGCAGGTCGTACCTGCCGCCTGGACACCCGATGGGGAGGGGCGGCTCCTGCGTCGTCATCGAATTAACCTTTCGCCGTTGACGGGCAGCCCATCAGCTTAGAACGTTCCGGCTGCACCTCAGGTGGTGCTTTGCGTGAGCAGCTGTTGGGAGCCTGACTTGGTACCAGGCTGCTGTTAGGTGTCGCCTGGAAAGCTGACCTGCTCCGCCTAGACGGGCCTGGTGCTCCGGGCGAATGGGCATACCCCAGCGTCGGGTCAGGCATCTGGGGAGTCGCAGTGCCCGCGTTTGGGGTGCGCTAGCGTGCTGTTCGGCCCAGTCAGGACAGCAGCCACTGCACCTCCTCGGAACAGACCTGGGGAGTGTGCACCCGGCTCCCCATGCGCAGCCCTGACTGGAGGCTGCTTAGCCACCACCCGGGCTCAGCTGTTTCAGGTGAGCAGGCGAGGCTGCTTCACCCTTAGGAATTTCGCCTCTGATTTGACTTTAGGAACCAGAAACTCCCCTTTTTCTTTCCCAGCGGGGTGCACGTGTGTTCGGCGCATAGCCCACCGCTCTGGGGCCTGCGCTTGGTTCCAGCAGCACAGCCCCGTCCTCTGCAGGCAGCTTCAGCCCCACGTGGAGCACTGTTCCTCTGGCCCTGATGCCCACACCAAGCGGGGCGCGCACCGTAGCCTCCATCTCTGCACACCCAGGCCCTGCGCTCAGACCCTCTCTGACTTCAGCCACCTGGTCAGGGCCATGAGACCGCCTCTGTGCCCGTCAGATACCAACCGTCCACGAGCCTCTGGACTGTTGACCGATCATAGATGGGCATTCCCAGGACTCCCTCCTCAGGGGCAGGCATTTCTGCACACGCTCAGATGCAGGGCTGGGCGGCACGTCCTCCCTGGGGGCTGCCCCCGCACCTTGAGTGTTCGCCCTGGAGAGGCTCTGGCCCTCTCTTCCTGGGAGGCGAGGGGCCCACGTGGCAGGCTGCTCCCCTGCCCGACTCGCAGGGGAGCCCGGGCTCTAGGAGCCCCGGGCCAGGGTCTGCAAACTCATGTAGGCCGTGCGTCCCGTGGGCTGCTGCTGCAGCCGCGAGCCAGGTCACCACAGCCCCTGTGTGGAGGGCGCGCGTGGGACCAGGTGCATGTCAGGGTGAGTAAAGGGTGGGTGAGGTGGCGCACACGATCGTGTGGAGGGCACGGTCCTTGCGTGTCGCCCTCATACGAGAGAGGCAGGGCCGAGAGCCAGCGAGCTCGTGGGATGGTGGCCCACGTCAGTGTGTGACGCCTGCCACCCCAGTGCAGTCAGCGCAGGGCCCACGCGGCCCGGGACTTGGTGCGCATGAAGGCAGTGGGTTGGCATGGACAGCGGGATGGCATGGTCACCCAGGGGCTCGCCAGTGACTTGAGGAAGACCCACGCTGGTTGGGCTGGCCTGTGCCACGGGTCTGCAGACCTCCAGGTGAGGCTGGGCTCCATCAGGCACGGAGGCGGCCCCGGGCTCCTTGGTCATGCGTGGACCAGCGCTCCTCTGCGGCGGGCCGTTTGGGGCCCAGGGAACACTCTTGGGAGGACCGTGAGGGCCGTGCCCGTGCGGAGGGCACAGCTGGCGTGGAACGTGGCCTCGCTCTGGGTGGGCACGGGGGACGGGCCTCCAGAAGCAGGCCTGCTGGCAAGGTGCTCACTGCCTAAAAGGTGAGACGAGACCCGGAAGTTCGAGCACTGAAGCCTGGACCAAGTGCAGCGGTGGGTGTGGATGGGGCAGGGGTTCAGGGCTGGGGCTGACATGCCTGCTGGAGAAGCCTCACCCGCCTGCAGTTTGCAGCTAGTTTGATGGGTGTTTCCCAGCTGAAAGCAGTAAACTGAAATCAGGAGTTTCAAGCCGGTGGGAGACCAGGACTGGGTGGCTCGTCCAGGTCACGTGCTGGCTGCCACCCGCTTGCTCGTCTGGGTCTTGTCTGTTCTAAGTGGTGACATTCAGCTTCCCGCGCCCGGGTGGCCACGCCCCCATTGGAAGGCCACCCACCTGAAAGTGGGCAGAAAAGACTGCGGGCACTGGCTGCAGGGGCCTGTCCTTGCTCTTCTGTGCGAGCCAGGCGGGTGCCCCGTGCGGTGCTGCACAGCCCCTCCCGCCTCTCACCCGGTGGCCGGCGCTCGCCTGGGCCGGAGGAGGCCTGTTGTCGGGAGTGGCCGCTAGGCAGGGCAGGTGTGCAGGGTCCGCTTTAAAGTCACCCGCTGTTCCTAAGTGTTCTTATTGTGAGCACCCTGGGAGACTTTGGAAGGCAGCGGGGTCGCTCTTGGTGACAGGAGGGTGGCAGCCTTCAGGCTGCACCAGTCAGAGTGAGCTGGCGCCCGGCAGAGCCTGAGGCCGGACAGCCCGATCCGGGAGGACCGCGCCTTTAGGGGTGGGGGGTGGTCGTTTTTCCGCCAGTGGGTTGACGACCGGGTGACCTCTTCCTGGTACCCAGGACCGTGACTTCCTCTGTCCACAGGTGCATTGTGGGGTGCAGCCTCATGGCTGCAGCGGGCATGAGCCCCCCCAGCTCCCTGGACTCGCCGCCGCCCGGTTTCGCACAGGCCATCCTGGGCACCGCGCCGGAGGACAAGTACCTGTGCTCCGCCTGCAGGAACGTGCTGCGCAGGCCCCTCCAGGCGCAGTGTGGCCACCGCTACTGCTCCCACTGCCTGGCCAGCATCGTGAGGTACGCTGGCGGCCCCGGGCCTGCGGACAGCAGGCTGCCTCTGGTCCCACTCACCACTGGAGCTCACGCTGCTCAGGGCAGGTGCCAGCCCCAGTCCCGGTCCCCTACCCCCAGCACGTGGTGGCCAGGGCACGGTCTGAGGGCCCGAAGGCGGGCGGGCAGAACCTTGTCGCCTGTCTGAGCAGCGTCCCAGGGATCAGCTGCCATGGGAGGCCCGGCGGGCATGCAGCCACCAGTCTTAAAACGGCAGGAGGCGACGTCGCTTCTGAGCCATTGATGATGTTGTGTGGGACACTGCTGGGCAGGGCGATGGCACCCCAGCCTCCTCAGCGGCTCCCCAGCAGCCCCTCCCTCTCCCGCCAGCTCCGGGCCTCAGAACTGTGCCGCCTGCCTGCACGAGGGCATCTACGAAGAGGGCGTCTCCATTCTAGAGAGCAGCTCCGTGAGTGGCGTCCCCGCTCGGTTCCTGGAGCGGCACCGTGCAGTGAGACCTCCGAGACTAGAGCGCCCCTCGCTGCGCTGGGGCACTGTGGGGGGAAGGGCTTGTAGAGAGCAGCGCGGTCCTGCAGCCCCGTCCACCGGCACTGAGGGCGGCAGGCGGGCGGCCTGGGAGGAGGCTCACCCAGGCCCTCTCGCCAGGCTTTCCCGGACAATGCCGCCCGCAGGGAGGTGGAGAGCCTGCCGGCCAGCTGCCCCAGCGACGGCTGCACCTGGAAGGGCACTCTCAGGGAGTACGAGGTAGGACCCTGCCCAGCACCCCCTGGCGGAAGCCCCGCCCGCGGCTCACGGTGTCGGCGCAGCCTGCAGACCCGAGCCTTCGTGTGCCGCCTTTTCTTCGGAGACACGGCCCCTGCGTGTCTGGGTGGCAGCAGGTGGCAGGGCCCAGTGCTGTGTTGGGCCTGAGCGTGCCCTGCAGGGTGGCAAACCGGCTTTCTCGCTTGGCCGCGTCGTCGTTTTCAAACGAGGGCTTTGTCACTTTGAACCGTTTGACGTCAGTGAGAAAGGTGGCTGCGTGTCCTGTGGCCTGTGAGGCCTATTCTCCGTGGAGGCGCATCTCAAACAGGTGCCCGCGCGTGTTCTCACGGCCGGCGGCATCCCGGCCGCAGAGTGCTTGGCCTTCCCCGTGCGGAAGGGAGTGCTGACACGTGCCGCAGCAGAGACGGAGCTCAAGACGTGGCCGGGGTGAGGTTCTGGGGGGCCCAGCAGTCAGACTCCGCGGACAGGCCCGGGGAACGGGGGTCAGGCCGGGGCCCAGTGGGACCCACGGAGCCCTGCGGTGCTGAGGGTGTGAGGTGGAAAGGCTGTTTGAGGGAGCTGGGGGAGCTGCGCCTGGCTGCCCAGCCCTGGAGGGGCTCCCTGTGCGGACTGGGTGCTGGGCTGGGAGGGGCAGCCCAATGAGCTGGGAGTCGTGGTCGCTGGTGGGCTTCTCCCTGCGCCCCCCCCCCCCGTCGCGCCCAGCATCTGCTGTTTCGCCCACCCCGTCGAGGGTCTTGGGCTCTGAGCTGCGTTGCGCCAGGCAAGCTGCTTGGACCTCCAGGGAGGGGCTGGAGGGGGTGAGGAGATGCGCCCCATGCGGGAGCTCTGCTCCGCCTGCCCTGGCGCACCCCCATGGGAAGGGGCTGCACCTGCCGCCTGTGGGGGAGCCCTGCAGCTCCACCCTGCCCTGCCCTGTCCAGAGCTGCCACCGGGGGCCGGCAGTGCAGGAGGCCCTGGGGGGCACGGAGTGGGCGCACTGCCCCGGTTGACTTGGGGGTGGGTGACACGACCCCCAGCTTCTGACTCGGGCTTCTGCCGCCTCCAGGCCCCCAGTGCAGCGTCAAGGGCAGGGGCCTCCCCAGTGCAGCTGGGCCCGACCGGGGGCGGCCGCGGAAAGTCCCTGGCTGGGCTGGAGCTTGGAAAGTCCCCTGAGGGCGGTGACGCGGGAGGGCGGGCTTGCTGGGAAGGACCTGGCCTGTGATGTCCTGGGAGAGCCTCTGGGCGCACTGTCGTGGCGCTGGGCACAGGCGCCCCCGCCAGCCTTCTGGAAGCGTGGGAGGGGGACCCTGTGCAGCCGCTGGGTGTTTCCCTCCGCAGCGACTGGTGTCTGAGCAGTAGTGACGTGGAGCTGCAGTTCAGCTGGAGGACGGTGTGGGCACCTGCCGGGTCTAACGCGCGATCTTCAGGAACCAGTGGGTGTGGGCACGGCTTCCTTCACTTGAGGCCGCAGAGACAGGGAAGGCAGGCGGTCTTGAGGTCCTGCTTCCCCACGTGTCCTGTGACTGTCAAACGCCCCTGTTGCGTGACGGTCCTGATGGGAGCCGCCGGCCTGCAGCAGCGCCCTCTTCTGGGCCCAGGAGGCCGGGCAGCACCGAGTGGCAGTTAGCGGGGCCGCGGCCTCTCCGAGTGATGGAGCGTCCCGTCAGCCGCAGCCCTGGCAGAGATGTCCCTATGCACTGTGACTGTTTCTGTGTGCTGGGTGACCCTCGCCAGGACCTTGCTGACGAATGTCCCCAGGCCCAGAGAAGCTTAGCTCATCCCATGTGGGTAGGTCACGGAGGGCCTGACGGGTCAGCCGAGCGGCTCCAGGGCACGCCCGGGAGCCAGCATCCCGTCTGCTCCTGGCTGTCGTCCGGCTGGCCCAGGCAGCGACCGCTCTGGGTCCTGCCGAGGCCGGGACCATGTGTGCTCCATGATGCCCTGGGGTCAGCAGGAGGTGTGCTGGGGGTGCGTGCGGGGCCTGGCTGGACCCCGCGGAAGGCTGTGCAGCTGAGCACGCGCCAGGCCCGCCCGAGTGCCTGAGAGCCGCCGGGGTGGCAGTCGGCGTGTTACGTACATTTGACTGCAATGAAAGGAGCTCAGCACAAACGGATCTTCAGCTGCAGCTCCTGCTCGGTCCTCGACCTGCCGCTGCCTCTGCCCGTCCAGAGCTCCTCCAGCTGTGTCTCCTTGCCCAGTCGGGCCCAGCGCGGAGGCCCTCGCTGCGTGGCGCTGGCTTTACCACACGCACAGCACTGCCCAGGGCCCCTCTCAGCTTTTCCACCACCAGCTCCCTGCCGCTGGCCCTGCTCGCACTGGCCGCCTTCCTGCTGCCCGAGTCGGCGCCTTGCAGCTTGGGGCGCTCAGCAGCTGTCCGCGTCCGGTGGGCGCGCAGGAAAGCAGCCGGCAGAGAGGAGGCTGCAGCCAGGGCCCGGCTTCTGCTCTCCCGAGCCTGGTGCGTGCCCCCGCCGCTGGCCGTGGCCTTGGCTGCCGGCAGGGGGCTGGTCAGGCCTCGGGGGACACACGCCGCAGCGGTCTCGGGGCCGTCCGCGCAGACGCTGAGATGATGGCCGAGTGTCCCGCCCGCGCCCCCTGATGCTCTGCTCCCTTTGCCGCCAGAGCTGCCACGGAGGACACTGCCCATTCATGCTGACCCAGTGCCCGGTGTGCAAAAGCCTGGTCCACTGGGGCGACAAGCAGCGTCACTCGGAGCACGAGTGCCCAGGGAGAAGCCTTCACTGCCCGCACTGCAGGGCGCCCTGCTGCTGGGTTGACTTGAAGGTCAGGGCTGCGGCCGGCCTGGCCTGGTGGGGCCGTCCCCGCATTCGGAACTTGGCCCTGCACAGGGGCGGCGTGGCGGTCCCTGCCTGCCACCAGCAGCTCCCTGCCGGCCTGCGGGCGGCCCCTGGCGGGGACCAGGCTGGGTGTGAAGTCAAGGTCACGCGGGGTCGAGAGGAGCGCTAACACGCGATCCCATAGCTCTCGGCAGGTGAGGGCGCCAGGCAGTTCCAGGGCGTTTTTATTTAGTGAGTTAATTTGTTTTCCTAAAGGCAAGATGCGGGTGGGAATGAAGGGGAGCGGAGGCAGGAGGAGAGAGGAGAAGAAGAAATACCTTTGATTTACTTTATTTGGTTGCTCATCTTGGTTGTCCCCTGGCCCTGGGACAGGCACCCGGGCCCCTGGGATGACTGGACTGCGCTCGCAGCTGGAGGCAGCGGACCCAACTGCTGCTCCACAAGGGCGTGCTGGGCTGGCCTGTTTTAGAAGGTGGACACGTGCGGTGTTTCGGCGCCACCCACCGCGGCAGGCACGTCCCCACGGCTGCACGAGCCCCAGGCCCCTGCTGCTGAGCCCGACTGCAGGGGTTTCGAGGCGACACCTCCATCTCTAGGGGTTGGGACCACTGTCGACACACGGCCTCGTCGCCCTCTGGGCCCGTCCTCTAACCTATGTCCCTGGACCTGTCTGATGACCTCATCCCATGAACAGTCACGGCTCCCCTTTGCTTGCCGCTTGCCGGGTCTCCTCCCCACACTCATTACCTGGGGAAGCTGTGCTTTGTGCGTCTCTTGGACTCTCCTGTCCCCTCTCTGGCTGCTGCTGACTCACGGGGACACGGCACCCACGCTCAGTGCCATCTCTGGAGAGGTCGGGGGTCTCGCAGAGGGACAGCAAGGCCTCGACACCCACGCCCCTCCCGACCTGTCCCTGCAGGCACACCACGACGTCTGCCCCCGGGCCCCCCTGACCTGCAACAGCTGTGGCAAGAAGACCCCCCGGGAGAAGGTCAGTAGTCTCCTGGTGCCTCTGGACCCAGGGGGACGTGCTCACGGGCATGGCTCTGGCCTGCCCGAGTGGGACGCCCCTGCGTGCAGGCAGGCGGGCACAGCCCAACGGCTCCTGTGACAGCTGCGGGCTCCCCGCACCCGGGCCCGGGGCTCGTCAGCCCTGCTGCTCACCTGAAGCCACCTCGCTGCTCTTTGGAGAACGGCGGACAGTGGTTCCGAAAGTTGAACATCACCTTTGCCGTCACCTGGCAGGATGTCCCCAGAGTCCTCGGCCCGGCCTCAGCCTGCGTACTGGCAGGCACAGTGTGCCCAGAAACCAGACCGAGGGCTGGGAGGTGTCCTGGGTCCCAGACACCCTCGGGAAGGAGGCGACGCTGATCCCCAGAAACTCCCAGGCTTCTGCTCTGTCCTGGTAGCCAGATTGCTGTGCCCAGTGACTGCTCTGTGCCCCCCAGCCCTCTGTCCTCAGGTCTCAGTCCTGTGTGCAGGGGAGCCCTTCCCAGGGGCCTCCTCACGCAGGCCCCTGCAGCTGGCCGCCAGGGCAACAGTTGGGGGAATATGCCTCCTGGCTCCACACTCAGCTCCAGGCCCAGCTCCCCTGTTGGTGTTTCTCCTCCCCAGTGACGTCAGCCTGATGGCTCTTTTGTCACCTTACCACGCGCCTTTGTACTCACAGGGACGACTGAGCCCTTCCCTTGCCGGCTCAGACGCCGTGGCTCCCATGCGCCTCTCGCTTCTCCAGATTTAAGATGCTTTTTCAGAAAAGGTCCTGTGGTTTTTCAAGGACAGGTGCAGTGGGCGAGAAGGCGAGCGGAGGCAGGCAGGCAGGAAGAGAGAGAGGAGGAGGCAGCACTTGACTGAATTCGGTTGTCCAGCTTGGTGGTTCTTCTGGTTCGGGATGCGAACCCGGGTCCTTGGGATGTGTGTGGACTGTGCTTAGGCCAGAGACAGGTGACCTAACCACTGCTCCACCAGGGTGTGCCCCATGATGTTTCGTAAGCAGGCCTCGTGCCTCACGTGGAAACTGATGAGCCGTGGGGCCTGCGGGTCGCAGCCCCGGGCAGCGTGGAGCGCGGTCTCACCCGCCCGCCTCCCGCAGAGCACGTGCTGCCAACTCTGGGCGCCCGGGCCCCCGCTCTGGGGCTCAGTGTGGCGGTCGGGGCCTGGCCGTCTGCCCCCTGGTGCTCTGGCTCTTCTGAGTGTGCTGCCTGTCCTGGGTTCCGAGTCAGAGCTGGGACTGGCCCGCCCGGCGCAGAGCAGACCCCACTCCGCTCTCTGCGGCTCCGGCCCGCTTGCCCCACGGGCTGCAGGCAGCCCCTGGCAGTGACCGTGGCGCCGGCTGCCCTCCCACCGTTGGGCTGTCCTCCCGACGGACTGCAGGCGTCGGCGCGGCTCCTGCCAGACCCTCTGGCTTCATGCTTTGCCTCACGAGGTGCTGACAGCATGCGGCTCCGGCGGGCATCTCAGCCCACTCAGCTGCCGGCGCGGGGCCCCGAGCCACGTTAGCCTGGATCCGGGCGGCGGGCGGGTGGGCGGGCGGGCGGGGTCTCCGCAGCGTCACGTGGCCCAGGCTGGGCCCTGTGTGGTGGTGTCGGCAGCCTTGGCGACGGTGCGGGGTTCCTTCGCGCAGGCGGCGTGGTTGGCAGGGGGCCGGAGGCAGAGCTCATGCCTCTGGGGCTGTGAGCGGGGCGCTCAGGGCTGCACCCACAGTTCCAGGACCACGTCCGGACGTGCGGCCGGGGCCGGGGCCCGTGCAGGTTCCACGCTGTCGGCTGCCCCGAGATGGTGAGTCCGTCTGCCTGCATCCTCGAGGGGTCCTCTGGCCCCCGGGACCTTGCCTGACCACCCCCTGCACCCTGGCTGCCTCTCCTCTGGCGGGTCTCCTGGTGCCCGCTTCGCCACCCATGCTGGGAACTCACACCCAGCGCCCCCAACGCCCGTCCCGCTGTGGTGCGGGCACGTCGGGCCTCAGCCACGCACGGCCCCCTGCCCAGGCCTCTTAGCCCCAGAAGGAGCATGGGCTCCCCAAGCCTGCAGTCATTGTGACCCTGCCCCCCACCCTCTGCCTGCAGTTGCCCCAGCCCAGAGCCCCGCTGCCCTCCGGTCTGGTCACCCCGCCTCCCCTCCTGACCACTGGCCACACTCAGCACACTGACCTGCTCCGCGCTGGAGCCTTGGCCCACCTGCTGCCGCTGCGTCCGTCAGAGCGGGGGCTATAGGCCTGAGCTGAGCACCTGGGCACTGCATCAGGGCCTGCTTCTGTGTTTCGACCGCTGGCCCTCACTCCTCGGGCTCCGTGCGTGGCCGTGCTTCCTTCCGTGGACGTGCTGCTCAGGAAGGCAGGCCGAGCGCCCTGGACGCCTTCTTACTCAGCTTTTTGTTCTTAGAGGCAGGCAGCAGGCGGCAGGCGGGCTGGAAGGGGGAGAGGGTTTTATGTAGTTGTTCCCTCTAGATCCCCTGTCCCAGACCAGAAACTCGGGTGCTCAGGACATGTGTGGACTGCACCCCAGGCACGGGCTTCACCTCCGAGCCACTGGGGCGCCATGCTTGGGCGCTTCCAAGAGACATCATTGAACTGGTCGTGGCAGTTCTGCAGCCAGAGCCGCCCCCAGGGACTGAAGGACAACCCCAGCCCTTTACGGGCTCCTGCCTTGTGAGCAGCTTACCCGGGAAGGCTTCTGTTTGGAGAACGTAATTGCCTTCAGACAGTGACACGTGAGACACTGGCACTGAGGTCACCAGCCTTCTGGGCACTGGTGCGCCGGCTGGGCTGAGCACGGCCCCGTCCGCAGGTGGAGCCCGGGGCGCAGCAGGACCACGAGGCGCAGCACCTGCGGGAGCACCTGGCCCTACTGCTGGGCAGCCTCCTGCAGGCCCAGCGCCCTGTCGGGGATGGCCAGCGCCTGCCAGGGGCCCAGGGAGACCCGGCCCCGGCCGTGGAGCCCATGCGGAGGTGCGAGGCCCTGGAAAGGAAGACGGCCACCTTCGAGAACATCGTCTGCGTCCTGAACCGGGAAGTGGAGAGGGTGGCCATGACTGCGGAGGCCTGCGGCCGGCAGCACCGTCTGGACCAGGAGCGGATTGAAGCCCTGAGCAACAAGGTTGGGGTCGCGGCGGTGCCTTCGGTCCTCGGGTCCCTCCCCGGGCAGCGGTCCAGCGGGCCCTTTAGGACAGGACCAAGGTCCTGCTCGGCCCCGTCCAGCGCGGCGTCTGTGCCCTGTCCTGCCCTCGGGCTGAGCAGACCCCTTCTGAGCCCCACTCTTGACGCCCGACCCGGGGGCTGGTCGACCGGTGGTGGGGTGGTGGGGCCGTCTTGGCGGCAGAGCCTCCTGGGCAGGTTTGGCAGGAAGCGGGTGAGTGTTTCAGCGGCGCCCGTGCTCACCTGCTCCGTGAGGGGACGCCCTCCGCAGGGGTGGGGTGGCCAGGCCGTCTTCACAGCCCCGGGTCCACTAGGTGCAGCAGCTGGAGAGGAGCCTTGGCCTGAAGGACCTCGCCATGGCCGACCTGGAGCAGAAGCTGCAGGAGATGGAGGTGTCCACCTATGACGGGGTGTTCATCTGGAAGATCTCGGACTTCGCCAGGAAGCGGCAGGACGCCATAGCTGGCCGCACGCCGGCCATCTTCTCCCCAGGTGCCCAGCTGCTGCCCTCTGGGCGCCGGAGCAGGCTCCACTGTGGGAGGGGCGGCCGGGGACCGCAGGGGACGGCGTCTGGGTTGGCCTCCAGCCCGCGCTGCCCACCGGGTGGCCCGCAGCCCCTTCCTGCCCGTGGGTGGAAGGCTGCGCCTGGAGCTGTGCAGAAGCGGGCCGGTCAGCCCGAGTTGCTGTGCGGCTGTGGCCACGCCGGCCCGGACTGACCCCTGCGGGATGGCCCTGCCATGAGTGAGCCGCAGCAGCTTGTGTTCTGGAGTCCGGGCTGAGGCCCACGACTCCCTGCCTGCTCGGCCTCAGGCTCAGGAGGGGAAGGCACCACCCCTTCCAGCGCAGGCGGCCCTGCTGCACAGCCCCTGCGGTGCCTGGGCGCCCACGCCAGCCTTGCTGGTGGCGGAGGCAGGGACAGCCTGGCGGGCGGCCCTCTTCTCAGGCACGGGCGCCTCCTCGGCCGCTGAGCGCCGCCCAGCCCCGGCATGAGAGGGCGCGGCTGTGGACAGGCCGCCCGGGCGGCGACGCGCCTGGTTCCTGAGAAGACAGCTCTGCGTGTGCGCTGCGCCGTCCTCGGCGGGTCCGCCGCTGCAGCCAGGTGTGGGCGCCCCCGGCCGCCTGCTCACAGCTGCGTGCACAGGGCTGCTTTAGGTTATGTTGGGGTTTCTTGAAAGTGCTGTTTCTGCGCACCCTGGTCGCCTAGCGTTGGAATCGGGCAGCCCACGTGCACCCCAAGGGCGCCGGGTCGCGACCTGGGCCAGGAACAACCAAGATGAAGAGCTCAGTAAAATAGCTGCCTCCTCCTCCTGCTCTTCCCGCCTGCACCTTTGCCTTCTAAGAAGGCGCTGACTTCTCCGGAGTCTGTCCCGGCTCTGGGGCTGCGCGTGTCCTCTGGGCGGCGGCCCGGCGGGGCTCACGCGCCTCTCCCGCAGCCTTCTACACCAGCCCGTACGGCTACAAGATGCGCCTGCGCGCCTACCTGAACGGAGACGGCACCGGCCGCGGCACGCACCTGTCGCTCTTCTTCGTGGTGATGCGAGGCGCCCACGACGCCCTCCTGCGCTGGCCCTTCAACCAAAAGGTGCGGGCGCCCCGTGGCCGGGCGGGGCTGAGGGCGGTCAGTCCGGGGTGTGGGTGCCCCCGGGCCCTCGTGCAGGGCTGGGCGGGCGGGCGCAGGACCCTGCAGCTGCGGCAGGAGATGTCAGGCGATGCGGCCGCACTGAACCGGCCGCACGTGCACGGAGCCGGGAGCGCGGGGCCCTGGTGACCGCGGTGCAGTGCTCGGCTGCAGATGGGGCGCCCGCGCGGGCCACATCTCAGCGGCTGGCGGCCTGCTCAGTGGTGCCCTGCTGTCCCCAGGTGACCCTGATGCTGCTCGACCAGGACAACAGGGAGCATGTCATCGACGCCTTCCGGCCAGACATGACCTCATCCTCTTTCCAGAGACCGGTCAGTGACATGAACATCGCCAGCGGCTGCCCGCTCTTCTGCCCCATCTCCAAGATGGAGGCCCGGAACTCCTACGTGCGTGACGACGTCATCTTCGTCAAGGCCATCGTGGACCTGACCGGGCTGTAGCCTTGTGCAGGGCTGGGCCTGCAGTCACATCCACCAGGAGGGGCCGCCGACCACCCGTGGGAGCCCGGGCGCCGGTGCCCGTGGGCTGGGTTGCTGGCCCCGCGTGGAAAAGGCGCTCTGAGACCGGGCGCTGTGTCCCAGGGCTCCGTCCGCCTGCACACGTGGGCACGTCCGGCCGGGTGACAGCAGCTGCAGAGGTGTCACTACTAAACCCTCGGTCCCTGGGGCCGCAGCGTGCGTCCCTGAGAGCGGCTCCCTGCCCTCCCCGGACCCTGGTCCTGCCTCCTGGGCATCGAGACTGTAGGGCCAGGAGTGGGCCCCTGTGGGGCTGGCCACGCTGTTCTACAAAGTTCTCGTCTGGTCAGCTCCCCTTCCCTGCTGCCTCCCAAGGGCTGTCTTGAGTAGGGGCACACCTGTCCGCGACCTGGTCTTGGAAGAGGGGCCAGTGGCTTCATCTGCCTTTGGAGGTCTGCGCGGTGGCCACCCCGGAAGCAGGACTTGACCGGCAGCCGGCAGAGCCGGTGGGGCCGCAGCCCTGTGGGCCGGGCGGGCGCAGGCTCAGGGTCACGGCTGGGTTGTCTGCACCCGCCCTGCAGACTGCCGTTTGCGGTCTGGGAGGGGCGTCCTTAAAACTGGGACACGCGGACTTTGATGTCACTCGCCTTTGTCTTAGAAGTAAAAGTGAAGGAAACACGCCTGCTCCCCGTGGACAAATGGGCACGTTTCCTGTGCGAGTATTTTGATTAAAGGGAACCTTGGTCCTTTCTGTAAGGTTTCAAATGTAATTTCTCAGGTCTGGACGAGGGGCCCCATCCCACCCCCGCCTTGGGCTGCCGAGGGCCCTCCCGGCCCCTCCAGGGCCCAACTGCCAGTGTCCGCTGGCTCCGGCCTGTCTCCTGCCACCAGTGAGTGACCCGACAGCCCAGATGGTGTCCCCCAAATGAGACACTGATGTCCTAACCTGTCGCTCAGATCGTGACCTCATGTGGGAAGAGGTTTCATGGTGCCGGTCGAGTTAGAACGTGCTCAAAGCTCGGCCCGTCTGTGACTGCCCTTAGAGAAAGGGACACTTGGACAGGAATGCGAGCCAGTGTGGCCTCGGGAGACAGGCGCTCAAGCCACACGTCCGCACGGCCTGTCCCCACTCACGTCTACGGCTCTCGGGCACACGCACTCAGTGCTGCTCTCGGAGTATCCCCTGGCCCCGCTGCCCGAGGCCCTGCCCATGTCCCTTGCTGACAGCGGCCGACCAGAGCGGCCAGGCCTGTCCACTGCCTCTGGGGCAGTCAGCCGCTGTCCCGTCTGCCTTTCTCCCCTGCGTCTGCGGTGGCTTTCCTGCCAGACTTGACTGGCATTTGCGGGGAGTTTCTGCGATCACAGCCGCCTCTACGGCCTGGGGTCCGTGGTCCACACTACTTTACTGGAGCTGCACTCACCCCGACGCCTTTGAGCTGGGAAACCTGCTGCCCAGTCCTCGACTGCCCTTCCTGGGACGGGGACTCTCCACCCAGGTTCCTGAGGTGCGTTTGGTGTGGACAGGGTCCCCACTGCCCTCTGCCCATCCCTGCCTCCAGCGTGTTTGCCAGCTTCCTGTGGCCCAGCCACGCGCCTCAACACCCCGTTGAGTTTGCTCCGCTTCTGCAGTCTCATCTCCATTTTCACCGAACTTGGGAAGTTCGTGGTCTTCTTGCCCTTCACACCCCCGGCGCACAAGCCCAGGCTCCGTGACACAGCTTCGGGCTGCGGGCAGCCTGCAGCTCTGACCCCGACTGCTCTCCCTCGCCACTGGGCCCCTTGTGTCTGCCCGCATCCTTCGTGAGTGGGTGGTCAGGACGTCAGCCGGCCCGAGCCCGTGACCCGCCCGGGGATGCGACTCAGCCCCGACCGCCAGGAGCAGGCGGCCACTGCCCTGGGGCCTGCCGCACCTCCAGCCAGGCCACGCGGCTGTTCGACCTGCCACGTCCTCCCACGGGTGGCAGGGTCCACGTGGCGGGAGAGCAGAGTAACAGGTCTGGGCCCAGCTGCATGGTCAGCAGGCAGATGTCACCTGAGCAGCTCCTGGGGTTCTGCAGCCACCGGGGTCCCAGGGCCCAAGGGAGCAGGAAGAACCAGGCCCACATGCTCCTGGGCTCAGGTCCTGGGTGAATGCGTGGTGGGTAGGGGCGTCTGCACCCTCAGCCCTGTCAGCGATGCCATGCTGTCCCTCCAGGGGACACCTGAGCCGAACTCCCGTGCCAGGCAGCCTTTTGTCCATTACCCCTTCCTGGGCCTGTGGGTTGTAGTTTGTCACAAATGAGCTGCTGAGTCCTCAGACAAGCGCGTGATGTCACCGCCTGTGTCCCTGCCGGGGGTCTGCCACATCATCACATCATGTGCAACACGCTCGGGCGCCACTGCCATTGTATCTGCGACCGAGCCCCCTTCCGTGTGAGGCCCGGCCCTGAGCAAGCACCTCAGGTCCCCTCACAACTCCTGTGGCACCGCCGGGAAGTGGCCCTGCCACAGGGGACACCAGCCGACTTCTTGGGGCCACCTCACCCTTCGTCATGTCACCATGTCACTGCTGCTCAAGGGCAAGGTTGCAGCAGGACCCACCCCACTGCTGCCAGGCATCCCGAGGCAGAAAGGGGGCTGGGAGCCCTCAGACTGGCCTGAGCCAAGCCTGCTGGCATAGTCACAGCCGCCTCTACTCCATGTCCCCGTTGTCACTTGCCTGGATCCACAGAGCCCACCCACCAGCCTGGACTGCCACTGGGGACATGACAGTGACACCATGCAGCTCCCTGCCCGCCCACTCTTCCAGCACCTCCTGCCTCTGTGGCCACACCTCCGCAGGGGTTATGGGGCAGCGGTGGGGACGCAGAGTGCTGCCTGCTAGGTCAGCTCCACAGCCCGCAGGAGCCCTTCCTGCACAGACACTGACAGGTGTGCTGAAGCCAGCCATTTATTCAGGCCCTGAACAGGTGACAGTGACATGCAGGTCACCTGGGCCCATGGCGAGCGCCCACACCTCCAACCTGCCTGTGTGCAGACAAGCTTCTGGAACAGGGAGCTGGGGCTCCACGGTCCCACGGGTGCCTGCCATGCTGACAGGTAGGGCAGGGGGGTGAGAAAGGGGCCACCAGTGTTGCGTGCACCCCGAGTGGCCAGGAGGTCATCAGGGCTCCCCGGTGCTGAGCTTCACGGCTGTGGGAAGCGGTGCATGTGTGCGAGCACAGGGGTCAGGGTCCCCTCCGCGCAGCCCTGAAGACCCCCCTCCTCAGTGTCACTGCTGTGAGCTTCCTGCCCCACGGTCCAGGCGGTGTTTCGGCCTGCAGGGAAGGGCGCGGCCTCCACCTCCCGTCCGGGTCCTGGTCACTCGAGGACCGCAGGACACGCCCACGGGCAGCACGCACCACTCAGCGCCGCTGACCCGCAAGCCAGGAGAAGAAGGGGCGAGGGCGCGGCCGCGGGGCCTGGTGGGCACGCACGGTGCGCGGAGAGCGCCAGGCTTTGATGGTGGCGTCGTCGCTGGCGGTGAGCAGCAGCTCCTGCTCTGGAGGACTGAAGACCACTGAGTTGACCACGTCCTGGTGCCGCAGCTTGGCCAGGCAGATGTTGTAGTGCCGGTCCCAGACGTAGCCGTGCCGGTCCTCGGCCCCGCTGCAGGACAGAGTGAGGCCAGCCCGCCCGGCCCGCCCCTGCCCCGGCTGCCCCGCCCTCGGCCCGCCCCTGCCCCGGCCCTGTCCGCCCCGCCCTCGGCCCGCCCCTGCCCCGGCCCGGCCGCCGCCCACCTGGCCACGAAGTCCCTGCTGACGTCCAGGAAGATGAAGAAGCACTCGTCGTTGGGCGTGTAGGCACGGTGGGCGCGCAGGGCCCGCTTCACCTCCCGCATGGTCTTCAGGTCGAACACCAGCAGGTCGATCTCCTCGGCGATGGGCGGCGGCTGCATGGGGTCGGCCACCACCGAGCCACTGGGCCAGGCGCGGCTGTTCACGTACAGGTACCTGGGCGAGGGCAGCTGCTCGCTACCGGCCGCCTGCACGGCCCTCCCCGGGGACACCGCGGGCCCACCTGTTGTCGGGGGACAGACCCATGCCGATGATGTGTCCGTGCACGTCGATGACGTGGTCCAGGGCGTCGAAGAAGGCGTCGGAGCCCCGGCCCTCGCCCAGCACGGGCCCCGCCGTGGTCATCTGATGCGGCAGGATCTGCTTGATGCCTGCGGAGC
>RJWH01008473.1:18858-30232 GCA_004363575.1 Solenodon paradoxus
GCCCAGGCCCCGCCCCGCCCCGTGCGGGAAGCCCCGGGCTCAGGCCCCGCCCCACCTGCCCAGGCCCCGCCCCGCCCCGCGTTACCAATCTGGTGTGGCGAGTAGGTGAGGCAGCCGGTGGTGAAGAGGAGCAGCTTGTCCTGGGCACCGACTGTGCCGCGCTCAGGGGCCTTGGTGCGGCCCTGCGCCAGCAGCTCAGCCACCCTGGTCTCCAGGGCACAGCCGGACAGCGCGGGCTGCGTGCGCCCGTCCAAGATGCCATCCAGCAAGCGCCGCAGGCCCTCCTTGTGGCGGGCTGCGCCCGGGGCGGCCACTTCGTCCTCGCTGTCGCTGCCACTGCCCAGGTCAAAGACGCGGCCAGGGGCTCCCGCGGGGTCGCCGGCGTCCAGCAGGAGGTCAGGGCTGTCGAAGCGGCTGCAGTCGGCCACCATCACCGTGCGGACAGTGCTGGCATTGAGGTTTTGGATTTTGAAGAGTCGCTTCACCACATTCACGTTCTCCGACTCCACGTCCTGGGGGAGCACAGGGGTGGGCGCCGGGCAGGGACGCGGAGGAGCCCGCCCGGCCGCCCCCACGGCCCCGCACCTGGAAGGCATTGTTGAGCCAGAGCACTGAGCAGGAGGTGATGTCCCCGATGCGATGCAGGTTCCCCGAGATCAGGCTCGTCTCCGTCAGCCAGCAGCCAAACACGTCGTACGGCTTGTTGCGCACACGGGACAGCAGCGCGAACGTGTCTGCAGGAGGCGCGAGCGTGCGGGGCTCTGGGGGTGGCAGGCTGTGGGGAAGGTGGGGGTGCAGGGGAGTGCGGGGGGGCGGGGCTGTCACGGGAGGCCCGCGGGCTCACCCAGGCTGATGACGGCGATCTCCCCCGAGGAGGAGTTGTGGGGCCCCAGGAACACGCCCGAGGCCAGCAGCAGCGAGTCGTCGCGGTTGAACTGGGAGAACTGCGTGTAGCTCCAGTTGTAGGGACGCATGTCCGCGCTGTGCAGCAGCGAGATGCTGAGGCCGTTGCTCCAGATCTGCGGGCGTCGCGGTGCGGGCGTCAGGGCTGCGCGGTGCCTGAAAGCGCCCGGGGTGGCTCTTGCCCAGCCCGCGGCCCGGGAGGCCGGCCGCGCTCACCTTCACGGTGCAGTCCTTAGAGCAGGATGCAAACTGGTCGCCCGAGTGGGAGAAGCTGAGGTGCAGGACCTGGTCGGCGTGCTCCTCCAGCGTCTGCACCTCCACGCAGGGCACCGTGTCGTAGAGCCGCCGGAACTCCTCGTACCAGGACGTGGCCGCTGTGGGGGGTCACCGCTGGGCCCGAGCTGCAGCCCTGCACCCCATTCCGCGTGGCCCTGCCCACGCTCGGGGCCCCCACCCTGCCCTGTGGTGTGGCCGCTGACGGCGTCCCCACGTGGACAGCAGGCGGAGTGGGGCTGGCGGGCCAGCCGCGCAGAGCTGAGCTAACCTGGGTGCCGGGGCACGTCGCGCGCCACCTGGTAGTAGCGGTAGAACTGCTCCCTCCACAGGAACTCGTCCCGGGACACGGCCTGCCACTGCCGGCACACCAGGCCGGCAGCCAGCACGTCGGCGGGGCCCAGGTTCAGGAAGATGTGGTAGACGAGGCTGTCGGGGAGCAGGGGCGAGCCCCGCTCCTCCATCGCCACATGCTGCCCCAGCGGCCCTGCAACAGTGCGGGGGGGCCCTTCAGTGGAAGGGCAGCCCAGGGGCTGCGGCCTGTTCTCCTGCCCCACTGCCCGGCAGGGGCTGCACCTGGACCCCCGCGGACGGCCAGAGGCACTGCTCAGCCAAGGCTCCCTGCAGCACTTGGCCAGCCCCACACTCCACAGGCCCACGGGTCCTAGGTTTCTCAGGGGCGCTTCACAGGCTAAGTGGCTCTGGCCGCGTCTCCAGGCGCGCCGAGCCCTGAGGAAGTGTCTGGGGGACCTCAGGCCACCCTCACCCCAACGGCTTCCAGAGCAGGGCAGTCCTTCCGGGAGGGGCCCTCTGCTCTCTGATCGCCCCTGTGGTTCCAGGACACATCTCGGTGCCAGGGCTGGTGGCCCTTCCACCCGTCTGAGTCTGTGACCCCCGCTCCGGTCACTGATCTTGCCGCCCGAATCTGCAGGGCTGTTGCATGGGACAGAAGTCCTTGGGGAAGGGGCGGGGGCCAGACTGCAGCCCGACGCTGGGGCACCAGCAGCCCCGGCCTCTGCGGGAGGCCTGGAGGGGGACCCTGCCAGGGAGAGGGCGGGGCGACTCAGCGACTGTCACTTCCCCGCCGCAGGGCTGTGGGGACACCCCCAAAGTTATTCGTTAGCAGATTCGGGACCGGGATGGTCTCTGGAACGGGGGTCTCGGACCCAGACTCCGGGAACCGGGGTCTGGGCTGGAGTCCGGAGGTCGGGAGTCCCGAACCGGGTGACCAGGTCTGGGGTCCAGACGGGGGCGCGGGGGGTCCAGGGACAGGAGTCCCGAACCGGGGTCCAGGGCGGGCTGCAGAGCGGCAGTCGGCCGGCTCCGCGCACTCACCGCGGCCGCCTCTGCTCGGACGCTGCGCCCGAGCCCCGGCGTCCGCTCTCGGCCCGCGGCCCCGCTTCCGCCCGTCGCCGCTCCGCCCTCCGCGTCTCTATGATGGAGTCGCCAGACCAGCAGCACGAGCCCCGAGGCGGCGATTGACGCGGACGGCCGAGCGCCCCGCGCCTGCGCACGGCGGCGCGGGCGCTGCGACTCGGGGCCACTCCCGGCGCCTGCGCGGACACGGCGCGCGCTCGCTCGCCACAGCGCCCCCGGCGGCCGGGAGGGCAGTGCGCGGAGCGCGCTGCGGCCGGGAGCCGCGCGGCGGCAGGAGACGGCCAAGGCCTGGCCTGAAGCTGCGGGCGGCTCCAGGCAGGAAAGTGTGCCAAGGGCTGCACCGGCCACGACAGCAATCAGGGCTAGAGAACATGCACAAGGACCAGAGTCAACGTGGACTTTGGACTGGGCCATGGTGCCAGGCCCTGCTGGGAAGTGCAGGGTCGCGGTCAGATGTCCAGGTGACAGGAGCCCGCCAGGAGGCGGGAGGATGGAGGTGAACTTCCTGCGCCCGGCTCCTGGGTGGCGCTGGACGGTGGACTCTGGCCGTGCTGCTCTCGCCCTGACCTGGCTCGTCAGTTGCTGCCACCACCATGCTGCCTCCCAGGACTGCTCTCCTCCTGCCCCTGCTCCTGGCCGTCAGCTCTCTGGGCCAGAGGGCGCGGAGACCTACTCGGCCCCCGTCCCCCATCAGCACTGTCAGGGCCAAGGCCAACTTCAACGCTCAACAGGTGGAGTCAGGTGGGGGCAGGGGTGCGCCCAGCTTCGTGGGGGCCAGGTCCCTGCAGCCCCCATCCCTTCCCGGCCTCACGGGGCCTGCCCCCCAGTTTGCAGGCACGTGGCTCCTCGTGGCCGTGGCCTCCTCGTGCCGCTCCCTGCTGGAGCAGACTCACCGGGCCGAGGCCACCACTCTGCATGTGGGTCCCCAGAGTGCAGGTCTGGCTGTCAGCACCTTCCGAAAGCTGTGAGTCCCACTGGGCCCCCAGCCCCCGTGGTCCCGCCCCAGCCCTGTGCAGCCTCGACCCGCACGGCCGCCAGGGTTTGGGGTCCCCAGACAGTTGTGCCTCCCCAGGGATGGGATCTGCTGGCAAGTGAGGCAGCTTTACAGAGACACAGGGGTGCCCGGCCACTTCCTGCTCCCAGGTGAGGCCCGGCTTGCGGGGTGACAGGGTGCAAGGGGGTGGCCGGCCACTGACCCAACTCTGCGCAGCCCGAGGCATCCGCGGGGCCGTGGACGTGGTCGTGGGGGAGACTGACTACCGCGACTTTGCCATCCTGTACCTGGAGAGGGCACGGCGGCTGTCGCTGAAGCTGTACGGTGTGTCCCCACCCCACCCCGTGTCCTGGCTCCTGCCGGGCAGGCCGTTGTGGGGGCAAGAGGGCAGGGTGGGGAGCGGTGGAGGGCGCGGGGCAGAGCGGGCTTGTCCAGGCAGACGGGCAGGCATCCCAAGCCTCCTGTGCCCTGCAGTGCGCTCGCTCCCAGTGAGTGACTCTGTCCTGAACACCTTTGAGCAGCGGGTCCAGGGGGCCAATCTGACCGAGGACCACATCATTTTCTTCCCCAAGTATGGTGAGTGTCCCCAGTGGCCAGGCCCGGCCTGCGGGCCGTCCCCACCACCCTGACCACTGCTGCCCCCAGGTTTCTGTGCAGCTGCAGACCAGTTCCACGTCCTGGACGGTGAGTGGACAGCCCAGCGGGTGGGGGAGGTGGGGGGTGCGGGGCTCCCGCTGAGTCGTCTCTGCCACAGAAGTGAGGCGCTGACCACACATGAGGACCGACCCTGTGGGGGGGCCTGCCACCTGCTCAGTGAGCCAGCTCCCAGCCCAGAGGACCATCCGGTGGTGGCCAGGAGCTCGGCCAGGAGCTCAGCGCTGCCCAGGAGCTCAGCACTGCCCACATTAAACGCCCTGTTTCAGCTAAAAACTCCCTTTTTTCCTGGGACGAAGTTGTGGGGGGGAACTGGGGGCTGGCTCCTGCCCCCAGAGGGTGGGCTTGCTCTACTCAAGGCCTCAGTGCCCTCCAGCCTTGGCCCTGCTCCTGGCTGAGCTCACCGTCTGGCGACCAGGACCTGACCCCCCGCCCCCTGGCGGGTAGGGCTCCAGCACCCCAAGCAGGAGCATGTGGGCTGACCCGGTGTCTGTGCCAGCGTGGGGCGGGCAGGGCTCTGGGCACAGAGGGTGACCCCAGGAGCGCGCCAGGGTCTGACCAAGGCCCCCAGCCCCCAGTGACCAGGAAGAGGTGTGCGTCACCTGTAGAGACCCCAGAAGGAGCAGAAACTCAGGGCCTCCAGAGCACATACTAGAGCCAGGCTACAGCTAGGATCCGTGCCAGAGTTCTTCGGACACTGCAGGGGAGTCTGGGGCAAGCACAGCCCCCAGGCTGGGGTTCAGGACGATGGCACTGGCTCAGCCCCCGCTGGACCCTGTACCCACTCCCAGATGCACAGGTGTCCCTGCCACCCCTAGGGACATGCACCAGGCCCGAGTTCTGAGAGGACTTTGGGGCAGCGCAGAGGGTGGGAGGAGGAGGGACGGGAGAGCCAGGGTGTGGGGGGAAGCAGGGAGCCAGCACCGCTGCTGCGCACGCGGAGGAGGAGGAGCCGGGGGGGCGGGGCCAGTGGAGGGAGGGGCGGGGCCAGTGGAGGGAGGGCGGGGCCGGGGAGGGGCCGGCACAGTCCGGCAGGTCTCCAGGGACTCCAGGCCTCATGCGGTGGGCGTGCTGCTGTCGCGGCCTGTGTGTGCACAGCGTGTGCGCCCATGTGCGTGAGTGTGCATGTGCGGGCGCATGTGTGCATGTGCGGGGACCACACGTGTGCGCGCGCAGGGGGCGAGGCTGCGTGCTGGGGTTCACAGCTGTGTGGGGGCATGTGTGCCGCCGCCGTGTGTGGGTGCACAGCACGTGACCGGCTGCCACGCCACCCCCGGACTTCCGAAGCCGGCGCGCGGGCAGCTCCTGCTGGAGGAGGGGCACCCTGAGGGGTCAGGGGTCCCGGGGGACGTCCCCGCCCCCAGGGCCTCGCGTGCGTTCGCGTCCCCGGGAGGGCCGGTGAAGGACGGGGGAGGGGACCTGAGCCCTGAGCCTTCGCTTGCCCCCAGGCGCTGGGGGAGTATGCCGCGTGCCAGTCCGGCGCCTTCGTGAAGGGCATTTTCACCTTTGTCACAGGTAGGCCGGCCCGTGTGTCCTAGGAGGGGGCATTTTAATGCACAAGGGAACAGGCCCACCGAACTGCCCTCCCTGCTGAGGCTCGGGAGGGCTCCTGGCGGCCTGGAAAGGCTGGCCAGGGTCAGTCTGCCTCCCCACCCTGTCCAGGCCACTCCTGACCCTGGTCCACGGTGAGCGACGTCCACTGGGGTGGCGGGGAGGGCAGGCTGACGTCATCCTGCTGAGGCCTGTGTGGGGCGCAGCCGGGCTCCTAGCTCCTCGCGCAGTTGGCTTGTGCCCATCGGCCCGCTGCTGTGAAGATGCGGCGCGAGCATGGCGTGCGCCCCTTGCTCCCCCACTGCCCCGAAGCCCCCATAGGACAGCAGAGAACCCTGAGTTCACCAGAGCCTGCCCAGAGACCAGGGGCAGGAACGACTTCAGAGGGACAGACTGTGGCCCCGGGGCCCCTGTGTGTGACACTTGGCAGCTGACCCACCTGAAAGGAAAGCCCGAAAGTGGGCTCATTCCAGAAAGCTCACCTACCCACCCACCACACGCTCCTTATGTCATAGACGGCGACCCCTCAGTCCCGCCTTCCCGAGGTTGCTCCAGCAAGAAGCAAGGCCTTCCCGTCACTACCCGCACCCGTCACGCCACTGCACACACACAGGGCGCCACGCTCCCTCACCTCAGGGAGACAACCAAATCACTGCCTCTAGCCCGAGCCACTCCACCTGCAGGCAGACCATCCGCCCATCGAGCTACCCATTCAACCATCCGACATCCATGCCATCCACCCATCCATCGTCCACCGGCCATTCCACCAGACATCAGCCATCCACCTGCTCAGACACAAGTCTGTCTGTCCATCCCACCTCCATTCACCCTTCATCCAACCACACACCCATCAAGTCACACGTCTACCTGTCACGCACCCCCCGTCACCCACCCATTCACCCCCAGCTGCGCACCCAGGCATGCCCCTCCCACCCCCCGTTCAGCAGACGGACTGACAGCCGCTCTGGGACAGGTGCCGTCCCGGAGTGACGGACACAGCGGCCCTGTGGTCACCCTCATGGAGCTTGGCTTTGGTGGGTAGGACACACAGCAGGTTAAACTGTGACAGCTCGAGGTGACATGTGTCACGCCAGTTGAGTTGCTATCACTGGGGGCGGCAGTGTGGCCCTGACCGGCCTCCTGTGGCATCTGTCCGGGCCCTGCCCAGAGGGTCCCATGGGCGCAGGCTCATGGGCTTGAGCAGGCCCTGCTGAGGGCAGAGCAACACAGGTGAGCAGTGCTCGGCTGCGCCCGGCGCCTGGCTCCCCCGCCTGGAGCTCCTGGGGGCTGAGACAGCAATGACAGGCCCGGAGGGCACTGCTCTGATCTGGAGGCAGCGCCAGAGCACCAACTGCTGCCCGGCAGGTCTACAGACTGGCCGGGGTTGCTGTGTGGCCCTGTTCTCGAACCCCCCACCAGCAGCGTCACATGCCCGCGAGCAGGACCACCCTGGGCCACCAGCATTTGCACGGGTGTCCTCACGACCTCGCCCCAGCTAGGGCAGCACCGAGCTCTGGCCGGGGTGGAAGTGGCGGCTGCAAAGGCACACGGGCCCTCAGAGAGCTGGGAGTGTGACCACAGGCTGGGAGGTCGCTTGGGCCTGCTGATGGCCGCACCAGCCTGGGGGCCACGGGTCTCCCGCTTGGAGTGTCATGTGCCCCTCAGGGAGTCTCCAGTCCCGAGCTGAGCCCACCCCGACCCGCCACAGGCAGCAGGGGCCTCTCTGGAGGAGGCAGAACGGGCAGCCCGGAGCGGGTGGAGAGTCGCAGGCCTGGGAAGAGGCGGCTGGAGCCCTCCAGTGACAGGGACGTGCCCCCAACCCTGCAGCCCCCAGGCGTGGGTGTGTGTGCGCATGGGCGCTGCATGGCTGTGTGCGTGAGGCAGAGGAGGGCGCTCGGGCCAGGTGGGGAGCCCCGGGACAGAGGCCTGGTGTCCGCCGAGGATGGGGCTGGGGGCAGGGGAGGTGTCCCAGGACGGGGGCCCGGCTGGCACCAGAGCTGTGAGCCCGTCAGCTTAACTGGGCCACAGGACAGGTGGTGGACCCCAAGCTCTGCCAGGCCCTCCCACAGGGCAATGGGAGGCATGGGGCGGGGCCCCCGATCAGCCTGCCCATCGCGCGACCCGGTGACTGTGACCTGTCATCCTTGGGAAGACGACGTTGTCGTGGTTGAGGCCCCGGTCTCTGACCAGGCAGACAAAGGCGTCCAGGACCTTGTTCGGAATGAGCCATTTTCTGCCTGTGCCGCACCGGGGACACGCAGCCTCAGCGGGAGCCGGGGGCGCCCTGCCCACCGCGCCCGCCACTCACACAGCAGGTGGACCCTGACGACGCTGCGCGCGCCCACCTGTCTCCTGAAGAGCATGAGGGCGGCGGTGCTGTGGTCTGTGTCATACACCTGCGCCTCCTCGGGGTCCGCAGGTTGAGGGAGGCGGGTGCGGGGCAAGGGGGGCCAGAGGCGAGGGGTGGGATTAGGGGGATTCTTGGGGGGACTGTGGGGGCTGGGGGCTCGCTGACCTGTTCATGGCGTACAGCACTTGCAGGCGTTTGTTCGCTCTCTTCTCAAACGTGGCGGTGAAGGGCACCAGCTGGGCCCATCCGCCCTTCTGAGGGCGTTGCCTGCCAGGCCCAGGACGAACCACTCCCCCTAGAACTGCAAGGCGCGGGGCTGGTGGCCGGGCAGCCCACTGGCTGTGGCTCCTGCCGGGCAGCCCGAAGAGGCCCCACATCCGGAGGAGCCGTGACCCGAGCTTCCTAAGACGCCTCAGTTTCCCCACCTGCGCACAGGGCCCGAGGCACCCCCACACCCAGGGCTGGGCAGGGGTTGCGGGAGGGGACCTGGCCCAGCAGGCTTCACGCAGAGGCCTGTCCTGCGGGCGCTCGGGAGGCCCCACGAGGGCGCTGGGGCTGGGCTGGGGGCTCCTCTCTCCTGCCCTGGCCCCTCGCTGCCCCGAGCCGGACCTGGTCTTTGCTGTAGCGCCCCAGGACTGTGGCCGCAGCGGAGCCGACCTTCACGGGCTGCAGGAACTGGCCCATCAGACCTCTCAGCAGGGTGAGCACCACCCAGAGGCCACAGCGGGGCCCCATGCCAGCAGGACGCGGGGAAGGACCGGCCGTCGCACTGTAGAAGCTTGTCTTATGGGCACACGGGCAGGACCCCGCCTGGGGTGCTCAGCGCCTCCTCCCAAGGAGAGGCGGGTGCCCAGGGCTGGGCGCATCGTGCCCACCAGAGATATGGTGGTTGGTGGGAAGGCGGAAAACAGGGCAGGGTGCCCCGGCCCACCGGCTCCCAGGGAGCCTCCGGCTCTGCACACCCTTGACCCGCTTCCAGGCGCCCCATGCGGGTCAGAGGCCAGCCCTGCTTCCCTGTGGCACCGCCAGGGGACAGAACACTCCGTCCAGACCAAACCAGCTCCGAGTGGGAGGGGTCAGTGTACCCAGATCTCACCCAGGAGCCGGAGCTGTGCCCTCGCCCCCACCCCTGCGCCCTGCAGAGACCGAGGTGTGGGACAAGGAGCGCTGGGGCGCTGTGGTCACAGGCGGTGAGGAGGCAGAGCGAGGGGCAGCGCCTCACAGAGGAGGGGGCCCCAGACAGACAGTGGGCCTGGGGGTGGGACGCCACGCACGGGCCTGGGGCAGGACAGAGGGCAAGAGCACCCCACCCCACCTCCCCCCAGGCCGGGACTGGGAAGAACTGGCCTTGTTCTCGAGCCAGAAGCAAGTACGCCTGCCTCAGCGCCCCCTGTCCTAGCCACCTCCCCACGGGTCCTCCTCTCCTGGCCACCTCCCCACGGGTCCCCCTCTCCTGGCCACCTCCCCACGGGTCCCCCTCTCCTGGCCACCTCCCCACGGGTCCCCCTCTCCTGGCCACCTCCCCACGGGTCCCCCTCTCCTGGGCCACTTCCCATATGGGTCCCCCTCTCCTGGGCCACCTCTCCCAAGGCTCCAGGCCCAGCCCTGCCTGTGGGGCAGAGAGACTTGCCCAGTGACCTGGCCTGCGCTCTGGAGGCTCTGATGTGTCTGCTCCTTCTGGGGTCAGTTCTGCAGAGGACCTCCTCTTCTAGCATTTTCTCCCTGTTGGGGGCCTCTGGCTGTAGAAGGGATGCGATCTGCCCTGGGGGGAACAGGGAGCCCCCACCATGGTGGCCTTGTCCCGACAGCCTGGCGTCACCTGGGACCCCTTCAGTCTGTGCTGGGGGTGAGGACTCCATGGGCTCGTTTTCAGCAACCCCTGCACCGGCCTCAGGGTTCCCACATTCTAGAAAGGTCTCTACAGGTGGCGCACACCTCTTCTTGGTCACTGGGGGCTGGGGGCCTTGGTCAGACCCTGGCGCGCTCCTGGGGTCACCCTCTGTTCCAGAGCCCTGCCCGCCCCACGCTGGCACAGACGCTGGGCAGCCCACATGCCCCTGCCTGGGGTGCAGGTGCCCTACCTGCCAGGGGGCGGGGGGTCAGGTCCCGGTCGCCGGACTGTGAGCTCAGCCAGGAGAAGGGCCAAGGCTGGAGGGCTGGAGGCCTTGAGTGGAGCACGCCCACCCTGGGGGGCAGGAGCCAGCCCCCAGCCCCCAGCCCCCAGCCCCCGCGGTCTGGGAAGGGTGAACACGTGAGGCAGGATGGTGTTTGCAGGACCCACGTGCGCGCATCCAGGCCAGGGGCTGCCTGCTGCGGACTGTCGGACTTGGATTGGAGGAGGTCACGTGCACCCCATCCCTGTCCTCTGCTGTTTTGTTTCCAAATAAGCCCTGTTTGTTGTTGTTTGATTTTGTTTGACTCAACACAATTGAAAAGGCGCATTTCCAACCACCCACAGGGCACTGGCCCTCCTGTCCTGCCGTGGGGAGTGAGCACAGAGCTCGTTCGCTGCAGGACTCGGACTCAGTCGCAGCTCCGGGAGAGACTCTCCAAGAACCAAGCTGCGCGCCCCTGCAGCTGCATGAAGGAGACAGTGGGAAGAGCCGAGAACCAGAAAGAACAGCTGGTACGCAGATAAGCAGCCGGCGCACACGCCTGCCGTGGGGTCCCTGACACGGTCCACGTCTCCTTCCAAAGAGGCCACGTCCTCCCGGCTGGGCCCCCGCCTTTGGGAGCCGGTGGCTTGTCCCCTCCCACACAGGACTCAAGGTCCCTGTCCAGCCAGCAGGACTGTGCCTCTCTGTTGTCTGTGCTGGGGCGTCAGACTGGGAGGCCGCCTTCTGCAGCGTCAGCATCCAACTCCCAGTCAACGCGGGAGCGGACAGACGGACAGACGGACTGGAGGACGGAACCACAGAGGGGCATGGCATTCCTTTTGGCGGCAGAGGCTTTTAGAACTAAACAGAAATCCCCCAGAAGTTCCCTCTTCCTGTCTCACCTGGAGCCCCTGCAGGGTGACCCAGTGTTTGATGTTTAAAAGCTCATCCTTCCTGCAAGTTGGCGCAACCCCGCGGGAAACCGCGTGGAGACTCCTCAGAAAGTTGCAGATGGAAATCCCACAGGATCCCGCCTCCCGCCTCTGGGTGCTCGCCCAGAAGACACAGAGGCCCCCTCCGCAGAGACCTGCGCACCCCCGTGTCTGCTGCGGCCCTGCTCACAGCACAGCAGCTGAGGACTGGAAACGACCTCAGTGCCCCACGTCAGGTGATGGA
>RJWH01008474.1:0-30143 GCA_004363575.1 Solenodon paradoxus
GCACGCGCGGGTCACTGGGGCAGGAGGTGCTGGCTGCGCGCACGTGCGGGTCACTGGGGCAGGAGGTGCTGGCTGCCCGCATACCCAGGTCACTGGGGCAGGAGGTGCAGCCCACGTGCAGGTCACTGGGGCAGGAGGTGCAGCCCACGCCCAGGTCACTGGGGCAGGAGGTGCTGGCCGCACACGTGCAGGTCACTGGGGCAGGAGGTGCTGGCCACGCGCACATGCAGGTCACTGGGGCAGGAGGTGCTGGCCGCGCGCACGCCCGGGTAACTCTGGGGCATCTTGAAGCATTGCGCATCCTGACTACTTGTGTCCTTTCTGCACCTGGATCAGGGTGGGTCTTCCTCCGTCGGGAATGTTCTCCCTTGTCAGGATGTATCACTTCCTCCCCAGTCTCCATTCAGATGTTCAGAGAGTGTCCCTAAACCACCCTGTACGACACAAGTGCCCCTGCTGTTAGCTGATAACCCAGGCACAGCTACTGGTCTTGCCCTAATTCCCGCAACGCTCTTTCACAAGTCGGTCCCTGATTTTACTTTTGCCTGGGCACGTGGCCTCCTGAGAGAAAGATGGCTCCCTTCTTCTCCTTGCCCCTAGACAATCTGACAAGACCTCAGAGTGAAAGGTGGAGTGTGGGGTGTGCTGTGAGCCCTTCTCTTCCTTCCCGGGGGAAAGGTGCGCAAGGGTGCCGCTGGGGCAGCCATCGTGGAAGGTAGGCAGAAGGAAGGTGAGCAGAAAGAAGAGGAAGACACATTTTATTTTATATTTACTTAGTTGTTCACATGGATTGTTCCTTGGCCTGAGGACGTGAACCCAGGTCCTTGGGATGTATGTGGACTATGCTCCTCCAGAGGCAGTGACCCAACCTCTGCTCCACCAGGCGCGCCATACAGAATATTTCTATATGATAATATGTATTATATTCCTCCTCACTGGAACGGAGGCTCCTTGAGAGACAGTGCTTTGCTTTTGCTGTATTTCTACAGCCTGCACCAATGCTTAGCAAATAACAGGTGAATAAAAGCTCACTGGAAACATTTGCACCTGGCCACGCTCTTTCCTCGGATGTGTGGCTGCCCCAGCACTCTGCCCGCCTCTACGCAGATCATCCGGGTGCCTTCCTGTCCAGCCCCTTCTTGGGCAGTGCTTCCCAGGGGGTCGCTAAGTGGGCTCCAGCTGGAGGATGGGGTTTGTACAAGGGAATCCTTCTCTGCAGCCCCTGGGGCTGGACCCAAGGTCATGGAGTCGCTGACCATCAGAAGTGTTATGAGCCACACAGGCCGGAGCGTGTAAACCGAGGGGATGACTGGAGTCGTCGAGCTCTGGGACCCAGAAACGCACATGCGCACAGCCTGGGGAGCCAGGGGAAGGGCAGGGGTGAGGCCTGCTGCCCACGTGCTGGGACAGCGGCTGGCGTCCAGTGGGTCGGTGACACGTCTCCGTTCTGCCACATGACCTCGCTTCACCTCCTCCACGCGGAGCAGGTTTGTGTTCCCTGCAGTAACAATCCGACTGACATGTCCTTCCATCTTGTGGGTTCGTGCGCGTTAGGACGGCTCTGAAACTCCCCTCGGTGTGGCCGAGACCCACCTCTGACATCATCTTCCATCACTTGCCTCCTGCCAACCTGAGGTCTGTGCACTCTCTCTGGTTCTAAATCCCTGTGTGGTGTTGCGTCAGTGCCGGCACTTCTGCTGGAGGCCGCTCTCCCTGATTCATCCACTGCCGCCTCCTGATGGAAGCGTCCCAGGCCCTGTCCCCGTCCCCAGACAGGTGTGCGCCCTCCCTATCCTCAACGGTCCCTTGTGTGTGTCTACTGTGGGACTTACCACAGCGACTGCAGTTAGTTGAAATGGTGGCTGGTGTTTCTCTTACAGAGAGCGTGGTTCAGAGCCATCTCTGCCTCCTGGTCGCCTCAGCTAGGCCGCCGTCCTCTCGCCACTGTTCGTCAGCAACTCAGTCCTTCACCCAGCACGTTTAGGGCTGTCCCTGCTCAGCCTGTCCCATTCTGCAGGTGTCCTGGAGTGAGTGCGTCTCCGTCTCAGGTGCAGCTCCCCGAGTCTGCTCACCACCCCCAAATCTACAGCTTACTTCTGAGCTGCAGACATCTTTGGAAGATCTGCCTATTAGACATGTGAGCCTGGAAACTGTACAAGATTTTCTACGTTTTCAGCAGAAATTGGTCCACCACCACCACTGCTGCTCTCCCTGCTCTTTTCCCCAATCATCTCCTTTTGTCGTGAAAAGATAGTGCCGCCCCCCCACCCCAAAGTCTTCCCTCCCTTCATCCACGCACACCGCACCCTGCACATACTTCCCAGCTGGCGAGCACGTTCCTTTATCCCACTCTAAGCGACGACCTTTAGATGGACCCCGTTTTCTCCACGGTGGCACCACGGCCAGGCCGAGCCCTTGACATTCTCCGCGGGACTGTAGTGGTGTCCTAGCACCCCCCACCCAGAGCAACTTCTAAAACAGGTCTGAGTCCCCCTTGTCCCTCTGAAAACCCTTCCATGACTCCTCTTTCCAAGGACAGAGCCACCCTCTGTGGCCTGTGGCCCGTGGGGCCTCCTGTCCGCAGGGCTGGCACATTTCTGTGGGGCAGCAGCCCCACCCTGTCCCGTCCTGCAACTGGCTCCCCACGGTCTCCCGGCCTCCCCTTCAGTCTGACTCATGCTTTTGGCTTCACACTTCATTGTGACTTTCTCGTTTTCTCCCTGTGAACTATTTAAACTTGATATATGGCAGTACTTGTTTTTCTTGTGTGCGTCTTCATTTGTTACCGATAAGCCTACTCTAAGTCACCGGCATCAATGCACGAGGAATCTTGGGAGGAAGCAAGTGAGAAAAGAAAATGAAGAAAAAGCGAGAACAATAAGATGAACTTAGTGCCACACAGCTCTGGGCTGTGAGGACACAGTTTTTCCTGAAATAGATGCTTGGTTTTCGAGCCCTCTGTCCATGAATGTGGCTGGTTTTTAAATTAGATACAGTTCACAACCAGCATATTTATTTCAGGTGGACAACACACTGATTTCGTATTTGCATATATTGCAACATGGTTCCAGTGAGTCGGTGGACATCCATCACCTCTCATCATCACATTCTTGTCTGGTGATGAGAACTTTTCAGATCTGCTCTTAGCAACTTTCCAGTACACGCCACACACCGCAGTATTAACTACAGTCAACATGAATTACGTCCCTCTGACTTATTTTATAGCTGGTTTAACTCCCTTGTCCCATTTTGCCCAGCCCCCACCCCAAACCCTGGTAACCAGCAATCTGTTCTGTCGCTGAGAACTCGGTTCTTGACTTTGTTGTTTTGTGGGTCTCAGGTGTCACAGAGATCACGTGACAGCTGTCTTTCTCTGTCTTTACTAGCATAATGCTCTCAGGGTCCATCCATGTCACAAATAACCAGATTTCTTCCCTTTACAAGGGCGAATACTATTCCTATGTATCACAGTTGCTTTACCCAGTCATCCACCAATGAGCATTTAGTTTGCTTCCAGGTCTTGCCTGTTTTTTATTAATTGTATTGAAGGACCATCACATCATAACACTAGAGGTTTAAGTTGTGCCTCATGGTAAACCCACATCTCTGTAATAAAGCACCACCATTTCAGTTCCTCCTTACATGTAATTGATCCCCTTGTCCCCTTTCTCTTACCACCACCCCTAATTTGCTTTTCTTGACTGAAAATCTTTTTGTTTGGTTTAGCTCATTTTCTGCTTGGTTTTTCTCTTTACCACACATGAATGACATCAGATGTTTGTCTTTCTCCTTCTAGCTTATCTCACTCAACAGAATTCCCTCTTGATCAATTCATGTTGCTGCAAATATCAGAGATTCATCTTTTTGATGGCTGAGTAGTATTCCACTGTATATGTAGAGTCATCTTCATCCACTCATCTGTCAATAAGCATGTTAGTTTGTTTCCAGCTCTTGGCTATTGTAAATAATGCTGCAATGAACAAAGGGGTGCATTTGTCTCTTCCAGTTGGCTCTGCTGTCTTTTCAGGGTAAATATCCAGATGTTTGATGAAAGGGTCATATGGAATTTCCATTGTCAATATTTTAAGGAATTTCCATACTGCTTACACCATTTTACATTCCCACCAGCAGTGTATAAGAGTTCCTTTTCTCCACATCCCTGTTAACCCTGTCTGGACTTTCAGATAATAGAAGTTCTCACAAGTGTGAGGTGATGTCTCATTGTTGTTTTGAGTTGCATTTCCCTAAATACAAGTGAGGTAGAAAATTCTTTCATGTGCCTGTTGGGTTTCTAGATCCTGTCATTGGAGAAGGGTCTCTTAAGATCTTTTGCCCGTTTTTAAATAGGACGATTTGTTTTTCTATTGTTGAGTTTGATGAGTTATTTTTATACTTTGGATATTAACCCCATGTCTGATGTATAATGTGCAAATATCTTCTTCCATTCAGTAGGATGAGTGTCTTCTGTTTTGATTAGAGTTTCTTTTGCAGTAAAGGTTTTTAGTTTGATGTGATCCCATTTGTTTGTTTTGGATTTTATTTCCCTGACATTGGAGTCCACTTCTCAAAGACATCTCTTAGGACAGTGTCAGGTATGTATCTCCTATGTTCTTTCCTATGAATGTTATGGTTTTAGATCTTACATCCAAGTCTTTAGTTCACGTTAAACTAATTTCTGTGTATGGTGGTAGGTAGTGGTATAATTTCAACTTTTTGCTTGTGGTATTCAGCTTTCCCAACACCATTTATTGAAGAGACTGTCCTTGCCCCATTGTATGCCCTTGGCTCCTTTGTCGCAAATTAATTGTCCTTGTATGCATGAGTTTATTTCCAGACTATCAGTTCTATCCCATTGATCTGTGTTTTTATTCTAATATCATGCTGACTTGATTACTTGTGATTATCACCATCTTTTTTCCTCTGGATTGTTTTGGCTATTAAGGGATTTTTTTTTTTTGTAGTTTTATGTACATTTCATGATTTTTTTTATTGCTGTGAAGAAAGTCTTTGGGATTTTGATGGGGGTTGTGGTACATCTGTTGCTTTAGGTAAAATGGCCTTTTAAATGGTTTTAATTCTTCCAATCCATTAGCATAAAGTATATTTCCATTTCTTCATGCCATTTTTTCCTTTCCACAGCATCTTATAGCTTTCAGAATATAGGTAGTACATTTCTTTGCTTAAATTTAGTTCAAGATATTCCATTCTTTTTTATGCAATTGTATATGGAGTTGTTTTCCTGAGTTCCTTCTGAAAGTTCTTATTTGTAAATAGAAATGAAATGGATTTTTGTTATTAATTTTGTAGACTGACACTTTACTGTCTGCAGTTTATTATTTTTAGAAGACTTTTACTGGAGTCTTTGGAGTTCTCTTTCTTCTTATTATGTTTATATGCAAATGGTGACAGCTGTTACTTCTACATTTATAATTTTGATATCTTCATATCCTTTCACTGTCTAGTTGCACTGGGAGGACTTCCAACATTGTACTGAATAATAACAGTGAGAGTGACCGTCCTTGTCTTGTTGCTGCCTTTGGGGGAAACTTCTCCCTATTGAGCAGGCTGTCGCCTGTGGGTTGTCGTTAAGAGCCTTCATTGGGTTGAGGTACATTCCAGCTCTACCCATTTTTGGAGCATTTTTAACAGAAAAGGGTGCGGGATCTTATCAGATGCTACTTCCGTGCTCATATGGCTTTCGTCCTTTTGTTGATATAGTGTATCATATCTACCAATGTGCTTATATGAACCATGCCTGTGTCCCTGGAACAAATCCCAGTTGATGGTGGTATATGCTTCTTTCAATGAGTTGGTGAACTTGTTTTCTAGTATTTTGTTGAGGATTTTGCATTGCTATTCATCAGAGACAATGTTCTGTAATTTTTTTATAATGTCCTTGTCTAGTTTTTGAATCATGGTAAGGTTGGCTTCATAAAGTGTTTGGAAGGTGGCCTTCTTTGATGTTTTTGGGAGAGTTTGAGAAGGATTGGTGTTCGTCTTTGAAAGTTAGGTAGCGATAACTAGTAGACCTGGTGGAGCAGCAGCTGCTCCACCACCTCTGGCCAGTGCAGTCTCCACACGTCTCAAGGACCAGGAGGCTGTCCCGAGGTGGGGGCGGCGTGCTGGGGGCCACCAAGATAAACAACTGAATAAAGTAAATAAAATGCTTCTTCTTCCTCTCTCTGCCTGCCTGCCTGTCTCTGCTCACCTTCATTCCTGATGCAGTTTTACTTAAAAAAAAGAAGGGATTCACTTGTGAAATAACCTGGTTCAATTCTTTTAGATTTTGAGATTTTTTTTTTTTTATTACGGTTTCAATTTCCTTGTTGTAATCAGTTGTTCAGGTTTTCTATTTCTTCCTGATTTAGACTTGGAATGTTATATTTCTAAGAATTTGTCCATTTCTTCTAGGTTATTCAATTTATCATAAAGGTGTTTATAATATTATGGCCTTCAGTATTTCTGTAGTCTCAGTTGTAATTTCTCTTTTCATTTCTGATACTTGTGTTTTCTTTCTCCTTTTCTGTGAGAATCTGGCTAGTGGCTCATCTCTTTTATCTCTTCAAAGAACCAGCTCTTAGTTTTACTGTTTTTTAAATACTCCTTTTGATCTCTATTTCTTTTATTAATACTGCTTTTGCTGCATCCTATAAGTGCTGATAAGTGGTATCTTCATTTTCTTTTGACTCCTGGTATTTTTAAATGTCATCTTTGATTTCCTCATTCACCCAGTAGTTGTTCCATAAAGTCTATCCTCCTCTCCTTTGCAGTTTCCCCTTTCTTTCTTTGGTGGAATTCTCCTTTTATGCCATTGTGATCCCAAAAGATACTAGATATGATTTCAATCTTTATAAATTCATTGAGACTTGATTTATGTCCCAACATTGACTTATCCTTGAAAATGTTTCATGAGTACTTGACAAGAACATGTAATCTATTGTTTTGGAGTGAAATACTACTGCGGAGAGATCTGTTAGTCCCATCTCACTAAACTTATCATTTTAAGGCTATTGTTTCCTTGTTGATTTTCCATCTAGGTGATCCGTCCATACTGTGAGTGGGGTGTCAACATCTCGCTGTTAGTCGCTTGATATTCTTGGGTGCTCATATAGTTCATGCATATGTATCAATAAGTTTTATGTCTTCCTGTTCTATTGATCCCTTTATTATTATTTAATGCCCATCTTTGTCTTTTATTACTAGTTTTGGCCAGAATTCTATTTTACCTGTTTTAAGCGTAGAGGTTCCTGCCTTTTTAGATTCACTCTTGACTTGAAATACCACTTTCCATTACCTTCACTTTATGTTTGTCTCTATATCTCAGCAAGTCTCTTGCAAACAGCATATAGATGGGCATTATTTTGAATCCACCCAGGCACTCTGTACCATACCTTTCATTGGAGAATTTAGTCCTTTACATTCAAGGTGAGTAGGCAGGCAGGCAGGCAGGCAAGCAGGCAGACAGAGGAGGAAGAAACATTATTTTATGTGATTGTTCATCTTGGTGGTTCTCCCTGGCCCTGGCTGTGAACCCTGGTCCTTGGGATGTATGCAGACTATACCAGCCAAAGTCGGCAGACTTATCACTAGGTCGCTAGGGCACACCTCAAGGTCATTCTTGATATGTGAGGGTTTTCCGCTGCCATTTTGACTTTTTTTCTGGTTTTGCCTATCTGTTTATTGCCTTTCAAATTTTTAGTTATATTTTTATTTAGCTAGAAGAGGATTTTTCAACATTTCTGGGAAGGGAAGTATTGTAGCAGAAATTCCCTCAGTTTTTGTCAGGGAGAAATGTTATTTCTTCCTCCTATCTGAAAGAAAAATTCGAAGGCTATTAGTCTTGGCTGGTAGGCTTCATCTTGGAGTATTTTACATACCTTGCCCCACTCTCCCCTGGCCTGTGGGGTTTCTGCTGAGATGTCCGACGAAAGTCTGCTGGGAGTACCTGATGTACGTTGCTTGATCTCACTGCCTGGCTACTCTAATCTTACTTTGTCTTGGACTTTGGGGAGTTTCATAATTGTGTCTTGGAGAAGGTCTTTTTGCATTTTGATGTTGGCTTCACTGCCTTGTATATTTAGTTCCTCAGGCTGGGAAATTTTCAGTGATTTTTACCTTGAGTATGTTCTCTGTTCTCTCCTTTCACCTTCTGGGATTCCCATTACTCTTAGTTTCTTGCTGAAGCTGGATAGCTTACAGTGTTTCTTCACTTTTTTATGTTTAATTGCTATTTAATTTAATTTTTATATTTAGAGTCTCTCTCCTTCTACCTGGCTCCTGTCTGTATTTCTCTCTTGCAGCTCGCTGCTCCAGTCCCCCATTTGGTCAGTTGTTTCCTTCTCTTTCTGTTGTCCTCTAGGACTTGCTTACTACGTTCTTTCACCTTTCAGATCTGTTCTTTCCTTCCTGAAACTTCATTTTCTTTTCCCTCACTCATTTTCTTTTTGAGCTCCTTATTTTGTTTTACTGTGTCATCTTATACTTCTTTGATCAGTTTTTCTGAGTTTTATTCCTGAGTTTCTTCAGCACTGATACTTTGAATTCTTGATCCACAAGGATATACGCTCCTCTACATCCTGAAATTTGGTTTCCGATGAGGTGGCATCTCCTTGTGATGCTATAATACCTTGAGGTTTTGAAGCAGCTCTGCTTTCCCAAGGGCGCCTTGCAACTGAGCTGCGAACTTGCGGTGGGACCGGTGGCTGGCTTTGTGTTTCTGACCCTTGCAGGCTACCGTATTAAGAACCTCTCGCTGAGTCCGGACCCTGTAAGATGGCTGCTGGGTGGGTGGGGAGCAGGAGGGTGAAGGGTTAGCTGCTCTGTGGGCTGCGTGGGCTGGGGTGGGGGCTGGCGTATGTGGTTCTGATGTCTACACACGGTGGTGCTGGGGCTCGTCTCTGCTGGAGCAGGTCACCAGGGGTGAGGAGGAGTGACAGCCCCTCCTTTATGTTCGTGGCCAGGTTTCGGCCTCTGGGGGGACGACCCATCCTGTCTGGCTTCACTCAAGTCGAGCACATGTGCCGCCAACAGCCATTGCTCCTCTCTCCTTGGGACCCTTAGCGGGTCTGCTGGCTGCCTTCCGCCACCACTGCTGTGTGTAGCCATGTGCGGTTACTTGGATGCCGCGGCTCCTCGAGTCACCTCTTCAATGCAGTCACTGTTGCTCCCCGTTGCCGGGGCTGCTGTGTGGCTCCCTGCTGGCACCACTTTCCTGGTTAACAGGCTAGTTGCGTCCCGTCCCGTCCCGTCCCGTCGACACGAAGCAGCGGGGAGCCCCACTGCCATCCCAGAACCCCTCCCAGGACCTGGGCGGGTCTTGGTTCTTCTCAGCGACGCTTCGGTGAGCATGGGGTGCGTCTGTCTTCTGGGCTCAGTGCTGATCTTTCTTTAAATACTCGGAGGAGGGACTGCTGCGGAACACTGGAGTTCCATTTTAATCTCTTTTTTAAGGAAAGGTGCGGCAGGAATGAAGGCAAGTGGGCAGGCAGGGAGGGGAAGAGGAGCAGCACTTTATTTACTTGTTCATCTTGGTCTCTCCCTGCAGCCCTGGCCTCAAACCTGAGTCCTTGGATGTGTCTTACGCCTGAGCACCGGAAAATGCTGTTTGAAGACTCGATTCCAAGTTATTACTTTGGACACAGAAAGACCGGTGTAAGGGCCTCCAGGTGGTCGGCCAGGGTCCCAGCGTGGGGGTCTCCCGCCTCCTTTCTGAGTCCCGGGAGTCTCCCCGGCGCAGGGCTGCCCCTCGCAGGTGCCCCGGCCCGTGCCCCTCGCCGGCCTTGCAGCTGCCTCTCCTGTGTGAGCGCTGGAGCGACGGCGCACCTGCTGGAAACGGCGATGGTTCTGTTCTGGTCTGTGTCGAGGTCTGTGTGGCTCTAACACGCATGTTGATAATTGTGAGACTTATTTTCCAAGAGGTTCCCTGACAGACCTCTTCAAAGTTCTGACGCGACACAGCTGTTAAGATTCCCCCGCACCCTTTCTTTAACCTGCTTTCTGGTCGTCGCGGTATTTAAGCACACGGCCCTCCCTCCGTGGGAAGACGCACCTGCTAAAAACAAACGCGCCGCGGAGACTGTGCCCAGGTCTGTCGGTGTGGGACGCGTGGCCTTCGTCTTCCCGGGTGTCCAGAACCCCTGCCATCTGCCAGGGGCGTCACACCTGTCCCCGGTAACGTCCTCCCCTCTACTGATGACCGCAGATGTGTGTCACTCACCTCGACCTGTGCCCGTCTCGTTATCCGGCTCTGTGTCTCTGACAGCCCTGTTGGACAGCGCCGACCCTGGGGACAGTGGGAAAGTAAGGCTCCGCTGTCCCCACTGGAAGCCTTTTGCTGCGTTGCCGCAGGTGATGATAGCTTCCTCTCCTTTATTTTCTAATCATCAGACAATTAGCTTTTTCTTATCAACACTTAAATCCTAGATTTTTTAAGTGATGGTTTTTTTCTCTTTAGGAACACACGTCAATTTGTATTATTTTCTCTTTGTCTTATATGATGGATTTATCCTCTCTGCAAGAGTATTCCTGGTTGATGTCACACCTGCAGAATCCTTCCCTTTAAATCTGTCACAGCCCCGATGTGTGTACACAGCCGTCACCGTTAATGAGCAAGAGATAGCTCATTCTTCTACCACTGTCTCGCAGTCAGACTCCCTACATATCTTGTTGGGCAAATTGCTTTTTTTTTCTTAATCATTTTAATATTGTCTTGTGAATTCTTCTTTGTCCAAGCTCATTTAATTCAGCATTTAAGAAACTTTCATCGTTTAATATATTACCTGTTGTTTTTTTCAAGAGGAAGGAAGCAGGCAGGAAGGGAGAGCGGGGAGGAAGAAGCATGTTTTATTTATTTAGTTCATGTCACTTGTTTTCCCACCAGGGCTGGGAACCAGGTCCTTGGGCTTTATGTGGGGACTTTGTTTAGCACCTGAGCACCAGGTCACGCCTCCTTTAAAAACGTATCGAAGGAGCACTGCATCTTAGCATTATATGCGTTTAAGGTGTGTGTCGTGGTAAATCAATACTGTATACCATACAGTAAGTCCTCCACTAGTTCTTTTTCAAAATTTAATACTAACTGTGATAACTGACTTACAAAATAATTTAAGTCCAGATGTGCAGGTTCCCCCTTTATTAAATATATTGACAACGCACTCTGCCTATCACCAAATTACCAAAAGTCCTCCACCACTGTCCACTGGCCCCCCCACCCCTTGCTCCCACTCCCCACCCCTCACTTGTAGCCTCATTCTGTTGCTAAGGTCTGAGGTGTAAGGTGGGTTTATAGATGGTCAGAGTATGGGGTGAGGAATTCGCAAGGATGCTCACCATTGAACTCTGAGCCAGCAACAAAGACTGATTCGCGTGCAGCGGCGGAGGGGGCCAGACTAAGGGGAATGGGCATTGCGTGTGTAGGGTCTGCGTTTGCACAAGGCTGGGGGAGGGAGGCAGCTGAGTGGACGCAGGAAGCGTCTCAGCTTCCCAGGTGCTGGGCGGCAGGGCGCCCCTCTGTTTCCCAGGGGCTCGAAGTTCCGGCCCAGGAAACAGGATGCTCTTCCAGTCTCACACAGTCCCCAGGCAGCCTAGAGGGTCCTGCGTCCTCTGGAAAGCAACTTTCCATTTTGTCAGCCAGCCTCAGGTCTTGCTCCCGCTCCTCTTCCCCAGCATCATGTTTGGCATGGGGCTCAGCTGGCTGGCTCTGTGGCTGCTGGCGTCTTGCTGCTGCCCGGTGACTTCCACTGACCGAGGCGCCAGAGACCTGGGTGGTCCTGCTTCTTCTTCAGGCTCCATCACACGAGGGCTGTTCTTGTTTTGTCTGCTCCTTTGTTTCTTTATATTTCATGAGTGAGGTCATCCAGTACTTGTCTTTCTTCTTCTGACCGAGTTCACTCAGCATCATTCCCTCTGGTTCCATCCATGTTGTCACGTGTCAGGGTTTTTATCTTTCTAAGGCCTGTATCCACTGTGTGTACAGGCCATGTCGTCTTCATCCATTGATCACATGATGGGCACTTAGGTAGCTTCTTGGCTGTGATAAATGCTGTTGCAATAAAAATGGAGTGCATGTATTTCTTTGAATTAGTGCTTTTGTGTGTATGATTTTTTGGGGTTTTTTTTTTTGTTTTTTTTTTGGTAAATATCCAGAAGTAGAAGGATGGGCTCATATAGGATTTCCTTTCTCGATTTTTTGAAGAATTTCCATTGTACTTTCCATAAAGGTTGCACTAATTTACACTCCAACCACCAGTTTCTCTGCATCCACAGCAATACTTGCTATTTTCAGGCTTTTGGATAATAGCAAATCTCAAGGTATAAGGTGATCTCTCATCATTTCGATTTGCATTTCCCTAAAAACAAATGAGGAGGAACATTTTTTCATGTGCCTGTTGGTTATCTGTGTGTCTTCTTTGGAGAAATATCCATCCAGTTCTTCCGCCCATTGGTTGATTCAGTTATCTGCTTTGTTGAGTTTTATGAGTTCTTTATGTATGTGGATGTTAAGCCCTTGTCAGATATATGGAATACAAATTCTTCCTCCTAGTCAGTGGGATGGCTTTTCATTTTGGTGAGTTTCTTTCTCTGGCAGAAGATTTTAGTTTGCTGTTGTCCCATTTGTTGATTTTTGGGTTCGTTTCCCTTGCCGCTGGAGTTGAGCCCCCAGAGACCTGTCTAAGGCTGGTGCCATGGCATTCAGCCGTCTTTCTGAACTTACCATATCCGATCCTGGACCAGGTGCTGACACATCACTCGAGAAGACAGACACACTGTCCGGGCCTCTGCGGAGCTAAGAGCCCCGCGAGGAATACAGAGCAGACATGTCAGTTGGTCTGTCTCCACGCCGCAGAAATCTGGGGCGGCTCTTACCGGTTACAGACAGCAGCTCTACAGAGACACAGAGAGCAGCTGTCAAAGACTGCGACTGAAGGTCAGCAGCCAGGGGAGGGAACAAGAAACGCGTAGAAAAGTTAGCGGTGCAGGTTTCTCCTGACGCCCCCGGCGCTGTCGGCACCTGGCATGTTAGGGCTGCACTGGGCACAGACAGCCGGCCCTCCCGGGCAGCTCTGCACTCGGCCCCCGGGCCAGGGATGTGGGATGGGATGCCTGCTTCATTTCCTTGATTCTCTGGGCCCGGTCACCAGGCTGGCTCACCGTGAGGCCCAGACTGCACTGGAGCCCAAGAGAAACCCACCTGCATGGTCAGAGGAAGGGAACAGAGGCCCTGGATGTCAGACGGCCGGGGAAATCCCGGAGGGAGCTGAAAAGGGCACCCCTGAGATACGTGTGTGAAGAGACTCACCCCAGTCCCTCTGGGGCTGTCGGTGCCCAGAAAAGACCTGCAGACATGTCTTGGGAAACCAAGCTGCCTCCCAGGGACTGTGGGGGCTCAGCCTACCCAGCCGACTGCCTGCAAACACCCAACAAGACCATCATTCCCAGGAGACGTCAGCCCCTTGATTCTGAATGTGCCGCTTCCGGAGTGGGGAGAAACGTGGCTTCAGTCCGCCCTGTTTGGGTCCTTGCAAGGGCGGCGCTACGAAAAGAATATGCTGTTCTCTCCTCGCTTGCTGCCATCTGGGGCTTTTGTTTTCTGCTTTTTATTTGTTCTGGTTTTTAATCGGGAATGGATGTTGAAGTCCGTCGAAGGCATTTTCTGTCTGTTGACTGGGTCCTGTGATCTTTTGTCAATTTGATGAATGAGATAGGCGGTTAAATTTCCAAATGTTTCCCTTCATCTATGGAGATGATCGTGTGGGTTTCCTGCAGGGAAGGACTGATTTAGATGCTGATGATCTTGAATTCCTGGAAGGAGCCTCATGGCTTAGGATGCCTCATACTTCTTATATGTTGCTAGATTTGATATGCTAATGTTTGGCTGAGAATTTTGTGCCTTTTTTTCCTGAAGGAATTGTTCTGTAGTTTCTCAAGTTGTGTTTTCATTGTTTTTCTTCCGAGGAAGGGCTGTAAAACGTGCTGGGAGTCTGCATTCTTGAAGAGAATGTGCACAACTGGTATTATTTCCTCCTTAAAGGTTTGGTAAAATCCACCATGACTTAGGTCATTTAGGCTTGGAGTTTCCTTAGTGGGGAGCTGTTTTTTTCTTCCCAACTAGAAATCTAGTTTCTGAAATACATACAGAACTATTCAGTTTGTTTCTTCTTGAACAAGACTTGGTGTTTTGTGTCTTCCAGAGAATCGGTCCCTGGAATCTAAATTGTTGAATGTATGGGGATCCTGCTCCCTCCTTGCTTCAGTGTCTGTAGGGTTGGTATCACTGGTACCCCTCGTCCCTAATACTGGCAGCTGTGCTTCACGCCTGTTTTTCTGGGTCAGCCCACCTAGTAGTTGCTTCCATCGATCTTTTCAAAGTCGCAGCTGGGGTGCATCAGAGCGACCAGTGAAAAACCCCAAACTGCAATGACCCATCACAAAATGGTGACATATAGCAGAGTAATGAATATTCATGAGATTACGCTTTATTTATGTTTCAGGTTGTTTTTAATTGCTATTTCATTAGTTTACAACTCTGGGAAGGTCTAGGAGAGCCGACCCACACCTTCGTCCCGTGTGTCACACCCACCACACTGTGCCCTCCCCGTTGCCGCTTTCACTCCTGCAACCCAGGTTCCCTCCCTGAATTCATTTTTACGAGAGGAAGGAAGGGAGAAGAGGAAGAAGCAGTTTTGAAGAAAGGAAGAGGAGGACGCACTTTACCTCTTCCAGATTTATCTACTTAGAGGAAGGAAGCAGGCAGGAAGGAAGGCAGGCTGGCAGGCAGAGAGGAGGAAGCGGCGTTTTTGTAATGCATATCATCATTTCTCCTTGCCCCACCCTGGCCCCAGGTCACCAACCAGGTCCCGTCGCTGACTTAAATGCCTGAGCTACCGAGGCGCGCCTTCCTCAATACATTTTTAAAAGGCTGGAAAGGGGAACACAGGAGCAACAACTGGTCGCTCTGAAGCGCTGCGAGTCTGCTGCTGGTGAGCCAGACAGAGCCCGGTGCCCGCCTGACGGACACAGGCCGGCTGTGAAGGGCTGCTTGCTGGGGGTGCGCACCCCGGAGGGCAGGCCCTCACAACTGAGGCCGCTTTTTAAGAAAAACCCTCTCCAGGTCAGGGACTCTAAGAGCGGGCATGTCTGCACTCCCAGAGAGTCTCTCGAGGCCAGAGACATCTCTCAAATCTGCCCCGGGAGACACACTGCTTAGATAGGCGGGTCAGCCCGTCCGGGAGGGCCTGGATGGAGACACACCGGAGAGCAAACCCTGTCTTTGGATGACCTTCCTCATTACACCCTTCTATAATAAAATCAGGATTGCGGTCTGGCCCGCAATGGCATTTCACCCAGATGTCATAGGAAAGAACATGCGTAGCTTGGTGATGGCTTGGTGATAAAACGCTCCCCGTCAATCAACGAGTCAGGAGCAGGGGAGGGCGTAAGGGAGGCCAAGTGGGACTACGAGCCCAGGAAGGAGCACACCTGGCCTGTTGTACCCGCCTGGGCCCAGCCCAGCCTCCTCTCTGAGGGTCTACGTTTTCTTTCCTACACCTGTCGCTTCCTGTAGGGACAACCTGCTCCCGGTCCAAGGGCTCCTTTGCTTTGCTTGCAGACCAGTGGCTCACCGCCTCCACCCCTGAGAGCGTACCTGGCTTTGAGCGCTCTCCACCCTTCCTTTCACTTTACATTCGATTTTCGCCAATTGCTTTACCTTGTCTGCGTCCTGGTGGAACCGTGCTGTGTGGCCAGTGTCTTGGGGTAGATGTCTCCCCATCAGCACAGGAAGCCGGCATCATCATGAGTCACTTCGCGCTTTAAGCAAAACCTATCAATGTCTCACCCTCTTCTGTCGTAGGTTCCACGTCCTACGTGTTAGAACTGCGTGCCCTGAAGACCTCACCGTCCAGGGCTCTCTGCGTCCACCACGCCTGGTCCAAGCAGCTAGACTGAGCAGGTCTTCGTTCGCGCACTGAGCATTGTCAGAGCCCTGCCTTCGGTGCCCAGGCGCCCAGGTTCCCGCAGCCCCGAGAATCTCCTAGAGGAAATTTCCGGTCGCGCAGGGACGCTGGTGTCAAATTCTGTTTTCTTTCACGTGAAACTGGATTTTGTCCTAATTTCTTGAGGACATTTTTGAGGCATATAGAAATCAGAGGCTGATTTGTTACTTGTTTCTTTTGGCACTTTAAAAATTTCCCAGTGTCTCTGGTCACCATGGTTTCAGAGGAGAAATCTTCAGTTATTCACATTTCTCTTCCTCTACGGATAATGTTTTTAATCTACTGCTCCCATAGCCTTGCCTTTTCTTCATGCTTCCCTCTCTTTTTCTGTCTTCCCAGCCCCTTCCGCCTGCAGTTTTATTTCCTGTGGTGTGGTATGCTTTTTCTGAGTTTATCCTAATTGAGTTTCACTTCAGGTCCCTCCCATCCTGATCTGTTATACTTTTAAACATGCCAATTTTTAAAAATAATTTCTCTCCACTTTCTCCCTCATGGATTATAATAACAGAGGTTAGAACTCCTGATATCATCTTTCAGGTCCCTGAAGCCCTGGTGGTTTTTAAAAAAATCTTTGCTCTTTCTCTATTTTCAATTAACTCATTTCTATTGATTATGTTTTGTGGTCTTTTTCTGATGTCTCCATTCTGTTATTGAATCCATCTGTTTAAATTTGATTTTTTTTATAATATGCTTTTCAATACTAAAATATTTTTTAAAAAATTCAGATTTATTGATTTACAAAATAAAAGCAGCCCATATGTGCAGGCTTCAGATTCCTCAAAATACATAACACACCCTACCCATATTTTATTGTTTTAAAAAAGTTTCCATTTCTCTGTTGAGAACCGTTTTTCTATCTTTTTGCTTATTTCAAGCATGGTCATAGCACTTTTTTAAGTGTTTCCTGCTCTTCCAATAGGAGTCATCTCACCATTGGTATCTGATCGTCTTTTCCCTGGAGAAATGGTCACAGGTTCCGGGTTCTCTTTCTATCATGTTAATCTTGCGTCCTCCGTGGTCAGGCTGCTTTCTGTGTGGAGGGTCTGGGTTCCGTGTATGTCCTTTGAGAAAACTTCTCCATTGTGTTTAGCTGGTAATTCAGCCTGCGCAGGAGAAGCTGTTTATTATAAAGTCGAAATTACGCTTACTGTCCTCACCGAGTAGCCTCGCTCTGAGGGGCTGACACGGGAGGAAACGTTTGCACGTACAGATTTTACAGTTTTGTAAATGTTCATAGAAACGGTATTTATAATCATAATCAGCAACAACTAGAAACAACCCAAGTGACTTTCAGCTTCTGTGCAGACAAGCCAGCTGTGATCCAGCTGCGCAGGAGAATTCTACGCAGCAATAACGAGTTGCCGACCCCAGCAACCGCGTGCAAGGGTCTCAGATGAACGCAGTAAAGGGAGGAATCCAGACCGCACGTTTCCACTCCCTCGACAGTGCAGGAGAGGGGCGCACTGGTGAGGGGAAGCGTCGAGATGTGCTGGAGGCTTGTTGAGGACGAGGCACGGGGGCCCCTTGTTTCTTTGTTCCACGACTACGCGTTTGTGAAAACGTGGCGCTGTACTCTCACAGTGAACTTTCCGTGCAGGAAGTTTAAAGTCAGTTTGCAGGAGGAACATATGACTGGCCTGTGGTTTACTGATCGTTCCCTCCACCTCCTGGCGGGTGTTTCTAGCTTAGCGCTCAGCACACGCGTCGCCCTCAGACTGCTGTTTGCACGACGTTGCTGTGATCTCAGGAGGAACGTGGCTCTGCAAGGGAGTAGTGGGGGCCCCCAGAAATGGAAGAACGGGAACTAGTCACCTCCAGGAGGACGGAGATGCCACTGCGTGCCATTGGCCTAGAGGCTGAGAGAGCCTGGGAAGGGGCCGGAGACAAGAAACGCTGGATCGCACGGGAGCGACTTGAGAAGTCATGTGCCAAAGTGGACTTCTCGACCGAACAGACTTCCCAAGAGACAAACGGGGAAGTGAGGAGCCTGTGGGGACTCTCCACTTTTCCTGTGTTTTCTGTAATCTAAAACTGCTGAAAATTCCGAGTTTTCAAGAAGCACTACTACGAAATATTTCCTACAGCCTCCCCCGCCACCCACACCTTTTAACCCCAGTGAAAACAGGGACACAGGGTTTACTAACACGACTGTTTTCACTGCTGGAATCTCTGCTGTTTAGAAGATGCTGCTTTTCCTCTTCGTAGCCAGAAATAGCCGCCAGGCCAGCAGAGGTTGCTAGAAGGCCGCGCCCCGAGGGCTGAGACTCCCAGGCCCCGGCGGGTCTGCAGCCACAGCACCTCCTGGCAGGGACTTCCAACGGGTCTGCTCTTGGAGTGTGTTTCACAGGGTATCTTATGAATGTTCTAGAGAAGAAATACATACTCGCAACACCTGACAGTCGAAGTCAACTCAGTCTCTCTCTCTGGATGATAATGTGTAAGACAAACGGACAGGCATCTCTTTCCTCTTGGAGCTACATTCTCAAGGAAACCAGAATACATTTCACTTCTGTTCAGTAAGAATTGGTAGGCGAGTGATCCAGATTCTGGCTAGTTTTGCTTTTTAGAAGAACATTCCCAGTAAGGAGAGAAAAGGAATGAAGACTTTAAAAGCTTACTTCAAAGTACATTTCTCAGAAAAAAGCCACCTAGTTTGTGGAAGCATTTTTGTTTCACTTTCCTCAGCATCCGAGGAATGCTAAGAGTCGCTGATAGGTTAAGAGTTTCGTTAAACCCTCAATCCAATTTCAAATGTGATTCCACTTTATTCCCAGAGGTTCCCCAGGAAAGGAAGCGGGGGCCGTTCTTCAGAAGCACGAAGTGGGAACATGCGGAGACCTATTTATAGTGGCGCTTAGCGGCGGAGATCCCAGCCGCTAACTTCTATTTATAGTTACTCTTCGGGTTAAAAGGGTGAAACCAGAGATCTCGAAAATTCTGTGAGCTTTTATCCAGCAGCTGAAACTCAGAAACTCTGTGTGTGTGTGTGTGTGTGTGTGTGTGTGTGTGTGTGGTGCGTGTACGTGTGCCCTTCTACATCTTGGGTCAGAAAACAGTTTGTTTAAACAGAACAGAGAAATGTTTTCCTGATGAAGTGATTCCTATGTGGTCTCTGGTTTTCAAACTGGCTGTGGTTTTCTGTTCTCAGGGCATCTGCGCCTGGAGCGCTGCCTGCAGCCTGCAGACTTGTGACGGCCAGGGGCGGGGGCGAGGCAGCAGGCCTGTCCGCCACACCTGTCCACCGCGAGCGAAGGGCAGGCCGGGCCATCGGCAGGCTCCAGAGTCCGCGTGGGACGCTGGTTTCTTCCTAATGTGTTTCTGAGGCAAACAGACGGGTCAGAGGCCAGTGCGCTAGAACGCTCGTCCTGGGAGCTGGGCTGGGGCCGGGCCGGGCCGGCGGGGCCCAGGGCGTCTTCCAAGGCCATCCCTCGGCCTCGCTGCTGGAAGGAGTCCTGCGACCAGGGGCACTGCGCCCCCACGGCGCGACCTTCGGCTCCATGTGGATGGAGAGAGGGAGGGTCGACTGGGTAAAGGCAGCGGTGGGAGAACTGCAAAGTCACGTGGCTGCCTCACTTGTGGGCCCCTCACACAGAAGCGGAGACAGGTCCCCTCGTCACGTCTTCACCGGCAGATCCACAGGCGGGACTCGCAGACCGAGACCAGACCCCGACACGCCCGCGGCACGTGCGGATCCGTTTTCCGTGAAACTGCCGGGGTCTGGACTCCGGTCCCTGCGCTGGGTGCCCAGAGTGAGTGTGGGCGCCACGGGTCACCGGGCCTGTCAGGCCGCTGACCAGAGACCCCTGCCTCCCGTGGCGGCGAGTGGCCCCCAGCGAGCGAGGTGGGAACCCTGGAAGCCAGACACGGCGGGGTCCCCAGCGAACAGAACAAGAGGCTCAGAGCGGGGTGGGTGCGGGGTGGCTGTGGCGCAGGGGCCCCAGAGCTCCAGGGCGGGCTGTCCTGCCTGCGTGCGGGGTGAGGGGACCGATGACAGGCGAGCGGGGGCCACGCGGTGAACGTCAGTGGTTCCAGTGGCACTGACAGTGGCCTAACGGCAAACGGGATGAGCGGAGATTTGCCGGAACCGAACAGAAGCAAGGGGCTGCGGGCAGAGAACCAGCTGGTCCCACGGCCTCCGGAGCAAGGGCTGGAGCAGACGGGTGCCGGGCGTGCTTGTCCCGGGGCGCTGAGGCCGCGGACACACGTGTCAAGGAGCGCAGGCCCCGAGGACACAAGTGGCCCACCGCGCCGCTACCTGTCCCCTCCTCTGCTGGTGCTGTGGCAGCCTGGCCGCCCTGCTGGCTCGTTGGCCCGGTGTCAGATTCCTTTACGGCACCGCCTCCGACGACGGTAACCGCTGCTTGGAGGCTCCTCAGGGCGGGCACGGTGACTTGCTAACCACCTGCACACAGTGGGCGCGCGGCTGTCCCGTTTCTGTTCAGCATGGCTCACGGGGGCGGGGGGCGGTTGGCTTCATTTGCCATGACAAGTGTCAGTACGTCAAGGAAGAAGGAAATCTACCACAGTCCGTGGTCAAAGTCACCACGAGCAGGGGCTCCATGACTGGCTGTTCTCAGCTTCATGAACTCTGACGGTGGGCCTGCCTGGCTGTGAAGTAACATACGGGCAAGACAGAAAAATCTAGAAGGCACGCTGCTCGATGTCCTGGCTGGGGACGTTTGAAGTCCCAGGTCCACTGGGTGGCAATATTTGGAAGCAGTGAGTACTCCAGGGACAGCCCCGGGGGACAAAGGCTCTGGCCGAGGGCCACTGGTCTGGATGTCCTGAGACCACGCCCTGCTTGCCCTGGTCTCCTGGCTAACAGGTGCTCACAGCTTTACTTCAAGTTGAAGGGACGCTGCAGCCTCCCATTATGTAAGTTTAAGGTGCGCGTGTTATAAATCAAAGCTGTGAGTGCACCCCAGTCCAGCTTTTCCCTCGCCTCATAATTCGTCACTTTTACCAGTTTGCCTGCCCCTCCCCTCCCCCTCCTGCAACCACGAAATTGATTCTGTTGGTTGAAAGTCTGTTTTCGTTTGGCTTGGTTTGTGCTTGCTTGGTTCTCCCTGTACCACAGCTGATCAAATCGTAGCGAAGTGGCCTTGCCCGCACCGAGTCATCTGTCTGAGCACAATTCCTTCAGCTCCGGCCATGCTGTCGCGAAGCAGGGCCCCCTTGGGGCTGAGTGTGCCCGCTGTGCGGAGAGACCGCATCTTAACCCATCGTCGCCCCCGACTTCTGTGTTGCTTCCAGCTCTTGGCTCTTGTCAAGGACCCGCAGTGAAAATGAGGTGCACGTGTCTCCTGCAATCAGTGTCGTCTGTGCTTTTTGGGCAAACACCCAGGAGGGGGATAACGGGCTCACACGTATTCCGTTTTGTCTTTTCAGAAATCTCCACACTGCTTTCCATGTGGTTGCACCATTTCACACTCCCACCCGCCATCTGTTCTCTTCTCTAGAAAGATGTCTTTTCAGGTTTTCTGTTCCTTTTTCAAAGTAGGTTATTTGCTTTTTTGTTGTTGAAATGTATGAGCTCTTTATATATTTTGGATATTAAGCTCTTGTCTGAAGTTGTACAAATATCTTCTCCTATTGAGTGGGTTTTCTTTTTGGTTTAGTGGTGATTTTTCACTGGATCAAACTTTTTAGTTTAACGTAGTCCCAATTGTTTATTTTTATTTTTTGCTATAGGTGTTACTTCCCCAAGAACACCTTGAGATGATATCATGCATGTTTTTCTTACATTTTCTATGTATTTTATGGTTTTGAGTCTTATGTCCAGGCCTTTGATCTATTTTTGGTTAATTTTTATATATGGCACTTACATGTAATTGTTTCATTTTTTTGCAGGTGGTTATCCAAGTTTTTCAGCACCATTTGTGGAACAGACATTCCTTCCTCCATTGTATGCTCTTGGCTCCTTTTTTGTATATGTATCAGCTATCCATAAATGTGGTTTTAATTCTGGGCTCTCAATTTTATTGCACTCATCTATGAATCATTTTGTCCCAATACCATATTGATTCGATAACTATCACTCTCTGGTATAGTCTGAAGTCAGGGAGTGTGATTCGTCCTCTATTCTTTTATCTGATCATAGCTCTGGTGATTCACGATCTTTTATGCTTCCATATATTCATTATTTTCTTCAATTTCCTTGAAAAAGGTCACTGGAGTTTTGGTGGGAATTGCATTAAATCTATATATTACTTTGGGATAAGATAGCCAATTAACTAAGTTAATTCTTCCAACTCGTGAGCATGGACTATTCTGTGTTTTCTATTTCTTGTTACTGTCTTGTGGTTTTCAATGCACAGTTCTTGCACCTTTTAAAAAAGTTTTCCCCTAGATATCTGTTCCTTTTGGTGCTATTGAGAATGGGAGTTCTTTATTTCTTTTCCCTTTAGTTCATTGTTTGCATATTGGAATGCTATCAATTTTTGTGTATGGATTTAAAAAAATACTGATACTAAATCTTTTGTTCACATTGCTACATTCATTTTTGAATACTGACACTGCTTTTTAATCTATGTTTCATAGCACACGCCCCACCAGAGTTCAAGTTCTTCATCACCACCTTCGCCCGTCTCCATCCCCTCCTCCCGCTCCCTTGGCTGTCATCCCCTTGTGTTCTGGGAGATCTTGCTGGTGTTTGTCTGTTTGTTTCATATCATCATATCCCATGTATTAGTGAAACCTTCCTATATTTCTCTTTTTGCTTCTGACTTATTTCACCTAACATGATCCCTTCCAATTTTATCCAGTTTGTTGTAAAGGGCACACTTTCATTTTTTTAAGTAGCTGCACAGAATTCCATCGAGTATTTATTTATAAACCACAGCTTCTTTATCCATCATCTGTTGTATTTAGGTCGTTTCCATGTCTTGCCTGCTGTGAACTATGCTATGAACATCAGGGTGCAGATATTCTATCTCTGTTTTAGTATTTTATTGAAGTAACTTTGTTTTACAAATTAAAATAAACTCATATGTGTAGGTACCAAACTGTTTTGATGATGATCGCTCTGTACAATAGTTTGAGGTCAGGGAGTATGATTCCCCCACTGTTCCTTTTCCTCTTAAGATAGCTTTGGCTATTCAAAGTCTTCTGTGCTTCCATGTAAATTTTAGTATTGTCTGCTCCATTTCCTTAGAGAATGTCCCTGGGATTTTGATGGGAATTGCATTAAACTTACATGTTGCTTTGGGTAAAATGGCCATTTTTACTATGTTAATTCTAATTCGTGAACAAGGAATGTTGTTCTATCTCTTTGTATCTTGTTTCTTTTTTTAAGGACCTGTAGCTTTTGTTATACAGGTCTTTCACCTCCTTTGTTAGGTTTATTCCCAGGCATTTGATCTTTCTTGGTGCTATTTCCATACTAATCTCATTTGCTATATTCGTTTATTTTTTTCAGTGGTTTGTGTGTGTGTGTGTGTGTGTGTGTGTGTGTGTGTGTGTGTGTGTGTGGAGTCTTTCGATTTTCTAGGTATGTCACCTGCAAATAATGATAGTTTTACTTTCTGATTTGGAGTCTTTTAATGTCCTTTTCTTGGCTTTTTGCTCTGCCTGGGGCTTCCAGGATGGTGCTGAATAGTAGTGGTGAGAGTGGCCTCCTGGTCTTGTTTCAGATCTCGACCTATTTTCTTCATATTCCTGTGTAGGTGAAGCAGAAGACGACCTAGATTAGTAAGTCAACTCTACTTTTCTGTCAGAATTTTGGAAGTCAAACACTTGACCATTATCTATTTCCTTTGCATCACCCCTAAGCAAAGCCCATTTCCTCAGTAGGATTCTCTCTGATGGGAAGGTCATATGTAATGTCAAGAATAGCACAGAAAGAACGTTTCCGGTGTGATTAAGTCACCACTAGTTACGTGAAACAGAAGAGTAACCTCAATGAAACACTAAGGGAAATGACGTGCTGATTTTATCTGCTCACCCCCCTCGATAACCTACACAGTCGAGCACGGCAAACTAAACGGGCTGTTTTGGGGGGCAGGCCTTCACACATTTTGCTTGGGTTTCATGGTATTCAGGCTTTGTAGTCAACACCTCTGACTGCTCTGCTCTGACCCTGTCTGCGTGTGGCCACGCTGAGGCCTGGGTGTCACTGCTCTCCCGATAGAGCAGAAGTGGGATTTCAGTCTTTGGGGAGCAGTTGAAGCAAGTCCCTCTGCCTGGCTGGGCTCAGTCCTGGTGAGCCGGGCGCGGGGACCTAGTCCTGGGCCGAGGACTGGGCCAGCGCTCATTCCCGGCAGCCCCGTCTGTCTCTCCTGGCCTTTTGTTTCTTGGCAAACGAAAGCAGGCGGAAGCCAAATGCGCAGGACAGGAGCAGGCAGCAGTGGCAGGGACGTCTGTGGCGGATTAGCTGGGGCCGTGTGCTGTCCTGGGCTGCAGACCGAATGCCTAGAGAGGCATGGCCGTGGGTCGTAAAGATGGGAAAGCTGGAGGCCGTTAACTGATCTCACTGGAGGTGACAGATGGTTCTCGGAGACACCGAGGGAAGCAGCTTTAGAGCTGCCACTCAGCTTTTGCAAAATTTTATGAATGTGAAAATTGCACCCCGGAAAATTTTCCCGCCCAACGCGTAGTTCCATGATTTTGTAGGTGTAATCACCGTATGAGTCAAATCACGGCCCACTTTCGTGGCACTTCCGTCATCCAAACTGCTGTGTATTCCCCCGACCCCAGCGGCAGGAAACCACTGATTAGCTTCAGCCTCCGAAGGTCAGACACGCGAGTCTTTCACTCTGGGCCTCCTGGCTCGTCGACACACCTGCGTGTTTCGGTAGTTTTTGGTTTTGTTTTTCAAGGAAAGGTGCAGGCAGGAATGGAGGTGTATAGGCAGGAAGGAAGAGACAGGAGGGAGGACCCCTTTATTTAGCTGTTCTCCTTCACCGTTCCCCTAGCCCTGGGAAGCGAACCAGGTCCTAGGGGTGCATGTGGACGGCCCTCGGCTGGAGGTGGGGACTTGATGGCTAAGCCACCAGATGTGTCCGTTATTCTGTCAACAGGTGGGAGGCACGTGTGCACACACTTGCTGGTCCCCTCGACAGCGGGTGGGTGGTTTCCAATGGGTGGCTGCAAACGGTGTCCCCACGCTAGTGAGGATGAGCTTCCATGTCCCGGACAGGCACCTACGGGGGTGACATGTCACGTGTACATGCTTCATCTTTACAAGAAACTGCCGGTGGTTTGGAACAGCTGGCATCTGCAGCCACCCACAATGTTTCTCTGTCCCCTCGGGGTCACCAGAGTGTGCCCGGGGCGACGGCGTCCCCTTGCTTTAGTCTGCACGGCGTTGGGGTGAGTCCTTCTTCATGTGCGCACCGGTCACTCCGCCCGCCCCCGTGTGGAACAGCCGCAGCCTGCCCTTTGCCTGGTCAGTGTGTTGCCGGTCTCTGCACGGCCCGGGCCCGCCTGTCAGGTGTGAGGCCGCACTTTTCCTAGTCTGTCACTCACCTTTTCATTTTCTTCAGGGTTTTGTGAAAAGCAGTTTTCGACACCGCTGAAGTTTAACTCACTGTTTAATGGACTGTGACTTTGTTCTGCTAAGTTTTCTTCAAGACATTCAGGCTGCTGGTCCCTCCATGAGGTCCGGCTCTCAGCCAGGATCCTGCCCTGGAGGCGGTTTGGGGTGTCACAGGGGGTGAGCTGTGCTGCAGCGAGGGGCCGAACAGCTGTGTGCTCAGGGCCGCCTGGCGACACTGCTCTCACCCAGCCGGCAGCGGTGGTGAGTGGGGTCGGGCGGAAAGCCTGGGGTGGGGGCTCCCTCGAGAGCTAGTCTGTGTGCGCCGCGCGAGGCAGGGAGCTCAGCGGGGTCTCCCAGACCGGGGGTGTGAAAACCACGCTCCTGCACCGGACTGAGTGAGTCTGGGGCCTGACCGCGTCTTCCCTGCCGGCATCACGCCCGCTGCCGTCGGGCGGTGCCTTCTGAGTTCGGCGTCGGCCTCCGGGGTGTCTGCAGAAATGCTGTGTCTCCGAGGGGCTCTTCGCACGTGCACTTACGTTTTATCCTCAGCTTTTCAAAGCACCCGGGCTTCAGGGGACGACCCTGGACCTGAGGAGAATCCCGTTTTACCAAGTCTCCTCCTCGTGAGTATGGGACGCTCCTCCGTGGTTCTGGTGCCGTCTCCCAGCGGTGCTCCGGGGGTGCAGTGGGCAGACCTCATGCTCTGTCACTAAGCTCGCTCCTCTGTTTATTTAGGTGGCATTGCAGAGGGACTGCAAATGAAACTGCGCAAGTTCAGTGTTTGGTTTGTTTTACTGATTCACAGAAATACAATTCAGATTTGCATATTGATTCTGTACCCTGAATTTTGCTAAACTTTTTCTTATTCCTAAGAATTTTAGTCAGGTGACTATACTTTCACCACTTTACTTCCAGGTGTATGTGCTCATTTCTTTCCCTGCCTTTTCTCTGGGTGGGCTCTGTGACAGTGTGGGACAGAAACGCTGAGGGCCACATACACTTCCAGATTACAAGCCAGGCGAGAATCACGAAACACCGTCCGCCTAGAGTCCTGCCAGGGGCCCTGAGCCATGGCCCACTCGGGACTGCGTTGAGCTGAGGGCGTCAGAGGGTTAAGAGAGGGGCTGCTTAGGATGCTCTGTCGCGCTGGCAGACGGTGCTGCTGGAAAGGGGTCAAGAGAGTTCCAGGCAGGTGGGCTCACAGACAGAAGCGGCGGCCATGCAGCCCGCGGTACAGGTGCAGAGGCGGAGGGACGTGCTCGCAACCCTGTCCCCATAAGCCAGCGGTGTCTGCCTGCCCCGTCTTCAGTTCTGGTGGCCTGTGAGCTGTCAACACCGGGGCCTCGAAGGAGCCGGCCCAGGACTCCTGTGGACACTGGCAGCGGTTGCTTAACAGGCAGCAGTGTCTGGCCTGCTGACAGTGCTGGCCGTTGTGGGGAGTGGCCGGGAGGGCTTCGCAGGGCGAGGCAAGTCCAGACCCAGAGGCCCGCTCTTCGTCACATGTATGTGCACATCCTGTGGGACGGTGATTCTGGAAGTGGATCGCTGCGCTCCCTGAGGTGGGCATCGCTGGCGTGGGCCCCAGCCCTGCGTGGGCCTCTGTGGGACACAGCGCCGAGGGAGGGCATGGCACAGGGGTGGGCTCTCCCCGAAATGGGCTCGGGGCACTGGCCGCGCGCCGTCTTTCACCCCTCAGAGGCAGCTCAGGGCCGTAAAGGAGACCTTGAAAACCGACCCGTGGCCTACATGTCCCGTGGCCTATGTGTCCCGTGGCCTACGTGGTCCCGTGCGTGACAAGTCAGTAGAGATCCTGGCATCTAAGAGATGCAGGGGCTCCCGGGTTTCGGTGATGGAGCCGTGAGTGGGACCCCGCCTTGGGGCTGCTCCCAGCACGCGGGAGTGTCATTGAAATGGCACTGGATGGAGCGGTGACAGGCGCCCTGACCTCCACTTGTCCTGCGGTGCTGCCGCCCCTGCCCGGGCCCTGGGCCACAATGCCTGGCCAGCTGTCAGGGCAGCACGTAGTCCTTGGAGGCGCAGAGCTGGTGCTGAGTGATGGTCTGGAAAGAGAGGGGCGGGTGAGCACACAGAAACTCAGCACCTCTGTGCACAGCCCTGCCCGGGCTCACCCACCTGCCTGCCCGGCGCGTCGTCTGGCCGAGTCCACCCTGGGGCCTGCTGTCCAGGGCAGACCTGCATGTGCTCGTGGGCTCTCGGTCGAGTGGACTGAGGCGGGGAGCACACTCGTGATCCTCGGGTGGAGAAGCTGGACGGGGTTGGAAACTCAATCTCCGAGTCAGCAAGCATGGGCGCTGAGATGCTGTGGTCCTGCTGAGGGCGCAGGGCACAGGGACCCCCGGCCACCAAGGCAAGAGTGTGAGCTGACAGCATGCGTGTGCGGGGTGCGGGGCCACCCGTTACAGCCCATGTCACAGAAGCGCCATGTGCCTGGGGTCGGTCACAACAACAGCTCATGGAGGCCACGTGGAATCTAATCATCCAAAGCGGGGGCGTCTGCATTCACCGCATGTCGCAGCAAAGACAGCTGGAACACCCAGCGTCCGAGAGGAAGTCTGGATGTTAGTGCGGAACCTCCGCTATTAAAGAGTGAATGTGTGATAATGGAAGGGTCTCCCGGTCAGAGTTAAATACAACCCAACCATGCGGGGCCCTCCAGTCATAGAACGAATCCTTCTTATGTATGTGCACATACGTTTGTTCTATGCAAATGTCTTTCAAAAAACCTAAGATTCATTTCCATCTACACTGCACTTACTTTAAGGAACAATGGTAGGATTTTGGGCCTTTGTTCTCTGTTGTTTAAATTCTTTGACCGTGAACTCAAGTGCACTCCATCCATTCATCCCTCCCCTCATCCATCCATCCCACCACCGAACCCTTCGTCCATCACGGCGGGGTAAAAGGCTGACTGAGTATCAACCATCAAGTTTTTAATTCAGAAAAAACAGAAGTCTAAACACAGCCCTAAACAAGGCCCCTGCGGCCCCTGGGCCCGGCCTGGCTGTGAACTCGTGCGGCGGCGGGAGACGCACGGTGTGCCCGCGTGTGGCGGGAGAGCTGGGCGCTGGGATGCCTGAGCACGTGACGGCTGAGCAGTGGCTGGTGGCCAGGCCGGCCGTGTCCAGGGAGCCATTCACAGCTGCACGCTCCCGACTGCAGGCATACGCACGAAAATGACTCCACCCCGTTCGTCTGGTGTCCGAAGAGCCACGTCCCTAAATTCCAGTGTCCAGCATATGAATAATCGTCAGACACCCCATAAAACGTGACCATTGGACAGATGTTTGAGCGCCCACTGTAGGCTGCGGAGAGCTACAAATAGTGGGTGAGCAGCTCCCATGAAATTCCAATTGGGGTGGGGGCAGAGGAAGCTTTTGCTTATTTATTTTAAAGAGGTTATTCAACAGGTCTTGGCTCGCAAATATGCAGAAGTTAAAGATTACTAATCATTCTTCTATGTGGTCTTAGGTAGAATAGCGAACGGACATGCTGCCAACACTAACTCTCTGTAGCGTGGCGGGTGAGTCGTTGCCTTGGGTTGGAGTCGCTGCCAGCGGCCAAGGGTGCGTCACGGTGCGCGCAGAGTTCAAGGACCCCGGGGCCTGATGGGGCTTCACCCGGGCTTACCAACACCCGCTGCGAGTCAGGACGGGTCCCAGCAGCGTCACGTAACTAGAGCCCCCCACCTGGGGAACTGCTGCTCACTGGAGAAGGGGCCCCGCTCCAGGCCACCACCGTGCAGGCTCTGCTGCGGGCGGTGCCAGCTGGACAGTCCGGCAGGCCACGTGCCCCTGCGGACTTGCTCACCACAAGCCCACAGCTGCCCCCTGGGAACATTCGTCCGCTGTCACTTCCCGTCCCAGTGCTGCCTGGTGGCTTCAGAGATTCCCCTTCTGTGCAACGAACTGACCACAGTTCCTTCAGTTCGTCTTCGCAGCCCTGCTTCCAGACCTCACCACTTCCCAGGTGCTGGGAGCTCAGTCTAAGCGCCACATCAGTTCTCTTCCCCAGGATGACGCAGCTGTCTCTCACTCCCGGTTTTCCACGTCCAGTCTGTGTTTCCCAGCACTGCATGCAGCCCGTCACCCTGGCGTGTCCCCGTGCCACCCGTCACCCCAGTCCGGCATCTAACCCTGTGCGCCCAGTGTTCCTCATGCGACCCCTCGGCGTGTCCCGCGGGCTGGGACACCTCCTCGCCACCTCCACGGATGCCGCCCAGTCATACCACACTCCCCGCGCACACAAGCGCAGGAGCCTAAGGGCGCCCGTTTCAATCCCCAGTGACGTCCACTTACTCTTAGAACAAAACTGAGCGGCCACCGCTGCTGTGAGGGCCCAGAAGGCCAAACCCAGGCGAGGACGCTGGCTGCACTGTCACTCGAGCCTGCCCTCCCGGCACTGATCCCAACTGCTCCCTTGGCCTGAAAGCCCAGCCACTCGAGGCCACCCTGTGCTCGCCACCAGTGTCCCCAGCAAGCAGCCTCTCACTGCCCCTTAGACACGGAGACCCTGCATTCCCCAGAGCCTTATCACCACTGGACCTAAATTCGGCGTCTGCGTTAGAATGGGCGTCCTCAGCCCCGCCCACCGGGCCCTTCGCTCCGCCCCCGCCCCGCCCACCAGACCCACCCGCCCCCCTTCGCTCCGCCCTCTGC